>CAUZXB010000022.1:0-105444 GCA_963583965.1 Nomada ferruginata
TAACCTAACCTAACCTAACCTAACCTAACCTAACCTAACCTAACCTAACCTAACCTAACCTAACCTAACCTAACCTAACCTAACCTAACCTAACCTAACCTAACCTAACCTAACCTAACCTAACCTAACCTAACCTAACCTAACCTAACCTAACCTAACCTAACCTAACCTAACCTAACCTAACCTAACCTAACCTAACCTAACCTAACCTAACCTAACCTAACCTAACCTAACCTAACCTAACCTAACCTAACCTAACCTAACCTAACCTAACCTAACCTAACCTAACCTAACCTAACCTAACCTAACCTAACCTAACCTAACCTAACCTAACCTAACCTAACCTAACCTAACCTAACCTAACCTAACCTAACCTAACCTAACCTAACCTAACCTAACCTAACCTAACCTAACCTAACCTAACCTAACCTAACCTAACCTAACCTAACCTAACCTAACCTAACCTAACCTAACCTAACCTAACCTAACCTAACCTAACCTAACCTAACCTAACCTAACCTAACCTAACCTAACCTAACCTAACCTAACCTAACCTAACCTAACCTAACCTAACCTAACCTAACCTAACCTAACCTAACCTAACCTAACCTAACCTAACCTAACCTAACCTAACCTAACCTAACCTAACCTAACCTAACCTAACCTAACCTAACCTAACCTAACCTAACCTAACCTAACCTAACCTAACCTAACCTAACCTAACCTAACCTAACCTAACCTAACCTAACCTAACCTAACCTAACCTAACCTAACCTAACCTAACCTAACCTAACCTAACCTAACCTAACCTAACCTAACCTAACCTAACCTAACCTAACCTAACCTAACCTAACCTAACCTAACCTAACCTAACCTAACCTAACCTAACCTAACCTAACCTAACCTAACCTAACCTAACCTAACCTAACCTAACCTAACCTAACCTAACCTAACCTAACCTAACCTAACCTAACCTAACCTAACCTAACCTAACCTAACCTAACCTAACCTAACCTAACCTAACCTAACCTAACCTAACCTAACCTAACCTAACCTAACCTAACCTAACCTAACCTAACCTAACCTAACCTAACCTAACCTAACCTAACCTAACCTAACCTAACCTAACCTAACCTAACCTAACCTAACCTAACCTAACCTAACCTAACCTAACCTAACCTTTTTTTTTTTTTTTTTTTAAAGCCCTCCATCCATCCCTCTCATTCCCCCCTGCCCCGCTTCCGCATACAGGGGGGAATGCCCGGTACACCGACCCCGGGACGAGCAAAAATACGCGCAGAAGGCGCCCTAACTCAAAGTCCGGCTTCCCACAGCAAAGGGAAGCTCGGATACACATATAAACTTCGGCCCGTTACTCTACGCCGCATACAATATTTCCATGTCCATCCGGGGAGATGCCCCTCCGTCAGGTATATATACATCAGAATATAGTACGTCAGTATCTTATAAAAAGTATGATAAAAGGAAAGGAAACAGGAAGCCAGGCGTAGACAGGTATCTTAGTTTTGGGCTAAGAGTGCCCCGTTAATCAAAATAAAATAGTGGTAATAGGTGTAAAAGAATGTAAAAGATAGAAAATAGCAATAAAAGAATAATAAAAAAAATAATAAGGATAGATAATAATAAATAAATAGATAAATAATAATAATAAATAAATAAATAGATAAATAGGTAGATGTATTGTAGATCAATAAATAAACAGGTAAATTAGTCAATAAAATAAGTTAAGTTGGATAAGGTAATAACTTATCAACAGTTAAAGCTCTAAAACATGAGCACATGCGCACAATAGCATGGTCCTACGATGAAAGTAGAAATTCCGTCCTGCGGTTGTATCCCCATCATCGTGTAAACGTTGATTTAGGCCCCAGTTTCATCTATGAGCACATGGAATCCTATGGCTCATTGCTGTAGCATAGTCCAGCTACTATCTTCGTCTTCTATGCGGGGGGAGAGTCCCCTCCTGCAACCGCGCTTGTTTCTGGATCTCGTTTTCCTTCTGTATCCTGTTGTCCATTATGGTCCGGGCAAAACCCCTCAGTGCTGTCCAACTGTCGGTGCTCTTACAGGCGCGTCCAACTATATCGTGGATTGCCACGCGGGCCCCGAGGGCCTCCTCGAGTGTCTCCCGTTCCTTACTCCAGCGCGGGCAAGCCAACAGGACATGTTCCGCGTTGTCCACGGCAAACCCGCAATCCCAACAGGCGGGATCTTCCGTCTTACCAATGCGGACTCTGTATTGGTTGAAGACTCCATGTCCTGTCAGAAGTTGCGCCAGGTGGTAGTCCATTTTAACCTTACCGCTCCCCTTCAGCCATTCCCTTAAATCCGGAATAAGCCTCCTCGTCCAATTACTCTCGTTGAAATTGTCCCATTCTGCCTGCCACAGGGCCACAATGTCCTCTCTTAGTTTCTTCCTCGCCTTATCCCTGCTTTCTCTAGTGCGAAGCGGATCTTCACCCCTGGTTTGTCTCAAGTTTGTGTACCAGCGGATTCTTTCCTTGATCCGCAGGTGCACGGGGAGCGTTCCTCCAAGTACGCACGCCGCCTCATATGCCGTGGTACGATAGCAGCACGCAACCCTCAAGACCGGGACCTTATGGGCTCTTCTCAGGGCCAACCTCAGTGTGCCCCTCTCCAGGACCGGGCCCCCCCAGATCGGTGCCCCATATAGCGCCACTGCGTTCCAAACTGTCTCATAAAGCCTTCTGCACTGTTGTCCCGGCCCCCCGTGATTTGGCAGGAGGGGGATTAGTGCCGCCATAAGCCTGGTGGCCTTTTCCACGGCCTTGTAGACGTGGGGGGCAAACGTTCTCTTGGTATCTATGGTTACCCCCAGATATTTGAGCTCGGCGGTCGCTGTAACCTCCCTGCCGTCTATCACGAACTCCGCTGGGCTCGGAATCCATTTTCGGGTCAGCATAATGACGCTCGTCTTTTCGGGGCAAACCCGGAGCCCTTTGTTAGCAAACCACCCTAATATCTGTGGGTGGATGGCATTTATATTTCTGCGTACCTTATCGAAGTCGCGGCCGATCGTTACCATCAGCAGGTCGTCCGCAAATGCAATTAGGGTACAACTGTGCCCTGTCGTATGCAGCACCCCGTCGTAGACCACGTTCCATAGAAGGGGCCCTAGGACGGATCCCTGGGGGACCCCCGCGTACACCGGTATCTCCACCTCACCCATTTGCTTATCCACCACAATCGTTCTTTCACTCAGATAGTTTTTTAGCACTTTCTGGAGGTATGGGGGCACGCTTCTAACCCGACACTCCTCGAGCACCGCCTTCCAAGGGAGCGTGTTAAAGGCGTTTTTGATGTCGAATGCCACCGCCGCGCAGAGTAAATTTCTTCGTCTAGCGTCCTCCACGATCTCATTTACCTTATAGAGGGCGTCTAATGTCGATTTCCCCTTTCTAAATCCATATTGCCTTGTATGGAGCCCCGTAGTGCCCAGGAATTCCTCGATTCTGCCTTTTATTACGTATTCCCACATTTTTGAGATAGCTGGGAGAATACTAATGGGTCTGTAGTCCCCCGGTGATGTCCCCAGCTTGTTTGGCTTCCTGATACATACCAATCGGGCCTTTTTCCACTCGGGAGGGATCCCGCATATCAGCGTCGCTGTAAATACCTCAGATAAATCCTCCGGTGCCTTATTTGCCAATATCCTTACGATGGCTGCCGGGACTTTATCAACTCCCGCTGCTTTCTTTATTTTTATCTTTTTTGCCGCTGCCAGTATCTCTCCTGGAGACACCGGCGGGATTTCCTGCTCATCCAGGGCTTGCTCACACCCGATCTCTTCTTCGGTCCCCGCGGGGGGGGCCACGACGAACAGATTTTCGACTATTTTCCCCATCATGTCTTCTGGGATCGGGGTCGACTTCATCCCCTTCAGTCTTCGTGTGACTACTAGATACGGACGGCCCCACGGATTATTGTCTAGAGTCGCACAGAACTCCCGCCATTTTTGCTCCTTGCTGTTTCTTATGGCATTCCTCAGCTCTTTCCTTGCGACTTTAAACTCTCGTACCAACTCATTCTTGTCAGTGCTATTTCTTCTTGTAGCCCGCTGTGCCTTTCTCCTTCGTTTATTAGTTTGTTTCCTGAGCTCCGCTATCTCGGCCGACCACCAATAGCATGTTTTGCCTCGGGCGGTGGCTGGGGCTTTCCTCAGTGCTGTATCACACACTGTTTTGACAAGTACTGTATATGCCTTGGGTAGGGATGATTTATCCGGGTTCCCCCAAGGTAACCCCTCCCTAGCCTCATTATACACACTCAGCACTCTTTCCTGATCCACATCCCGTAGTGAATACTTCCAGCTTGTCTCCTTGCCGCTGGGTTCTCCAGTTGGCCGGAACTCATGCAGCAAGTAGAAATGGTCTGAGGCTGAGTAGTCCGCCAGAACTCTGCTAAAACTCAGACGGCCGTGTGCCTCATTGTTGATTAGCACACAGTCAATTTTGGACCGTCTCCCACACCGTTCAAACGTGGCTCCCCCGGTTGAATTAATTGGGACCAGTCCCTTTACCAAGGCCAAGTCCATCATAGCTGCTCCGCGTTCATCGAGCACCTGGCTTCCCCATGCTGGGGATTTGGCGTTAAAATCCCCCGCGAGGGCCACGTATTTGGTTTTGGACATGTCCTCCATCCCTCGTGCCAGGCCGTCGACGAAGTTTAGAAACACCTCTTGGGTGACATTAGGGGAGCAATAACAGCTACCAACTAACCACTCCGACGCACGTAGCAAGACAAAACCTTCTCCTGTGGATACCTCGTCATGCGTTAGGAGGGCGCTGCCCGGGGGTGTAAAGATTGCAACATCCCCCCTTGTATCTGCATGCCATCCTTCTAGGATGCGGTAGGGTTCCGAGATACAAATCACGTCCGCATTATACTGCGTGGCTGACTTCGCAAGTAGCTCCTGCGCCAGTTTGCACCTATTTAGGTTTATCTGGAGCACCCGTATTTGTCTAGCATGTATTCTGCTAGCCATTCTTGGAGGTCCAGTTTTCCCCCCTATACGCTGGGCAGTTTAATGCCCCAGCCACATGTCTAACATTGACGCCCTCCGTGCCCATCCCGGTGCACAGCACGCATCTGGGCGACTTGACGCATGTCTCCATGGTGTGTCCCTCCTGCCCGCATTTGCGGCACAACGCCTTTCCCTCTTCCAGGTTTCGGCATTCAGCCCCGACGTGGCCGTTCTGGTGGCATCTGAAGCATCTTATTACGTCAGGTAGGATCCTGGCTCGGCAGATTACCATCCCTATTCTTAACCTTCCAGACCTTAATTCCCCACTCACTTTCCTGGTGGGGATCCTCGCTATCGCCGCCTGCGTGCCGTCCCGCATGGGTCTCAGAGCCTGGACCTGCACCTCGGCCGGATCGATTTTTCCTGCGGCTGCCAAGTCGATCGCTACCTCCTCCTTAGTTACTATGGGGTCTAGGCCCCTCAGTTGGAGAGTGGTCGTTTCCTGTAGCTGCCTCACCTGTGCGGCTACGCCCAGACAGTTACGCACCAGTTTAGTGACTTCCTCGACCTTAGTCCCTCGCCCAATCTCAATCAATAGGTGGCCTGTTCGGGTCTTACGCACCCCCTTTATATCTTGGCAATGGGTCCTGAGGTCACCCGCAACCTTTTTATACGTCTCCAAGTAGGAACTTCCCTCTCCGATTTTTACGAGAACCGCCTCCGGTTTAGCCCTTCTCCTTGGCCTCTTTGGCCTTTTTGGAGGGGCCACCCTTGCCGTATCTTGCCTTCCGGCGGTCGTCGTTCCTCGGCCCGCGGATGTTCGGACCCGAGGGTATCCTCTTCGTAACGTTTCCAGGGGTTTCAGCCCAAGCGGATCCCCCTCGTCTGCCTCAGTGAGGTCCCCACTCGAGTACCCTCGCCACTCCCAGTGGGGAATCCTGGCCTCTCGAAGGTACGCTATCTCCGCGTTAGCCCTAAGTGTACTCCGATACGGCCCCCTTCTCACCTCTCTTACCGTCTCGGCGTAGGTTGATCTCCTAGGTGATCGTTCCCTAGGTGATACGTTTGAGACGTAGTCCCAGGTGGCGTCTGGAGTGGGTCGTGTAGGCCGGATGGGTCGTCCCCGGCTCCTCCTATTACCCGTGAGGCGTAGCGGAGGACCGGCGTCCAAGTCCATATGCTCCACGTAGCCGTCTGAGGGGGGCCTAATCATGGGGCTCCCTATGTCCGACTCGCTAGGCTCTGGCGAGCTCTCCGTATTTCCCCTAACGAGTTCGTTGCCTCTTTCAGTTAGGTTGACCACGTTTGCAGGAGCCTTAGCATTGGGCCGGCTACGTTTCTTCCCCTCTTGCTCCGGGGGGGTCCTTTCCTTCCTCTTAAGTCTGCTGCTCTTAGGCCGGCTTCCCTCCTTACTTGTCTCTTTTGTCGAGGTACCCCTCCTCGACAGCTGGGACCCACCCTCCTGAACCTCTGTAGGCGTTCGGGTATCCATACGTGGAGATTGATCCTCCGTTTGGGTTGCTGAACTAGCGAATTCCGTTCTCTCTCTACCGTCGCCCACCTCCTGCAGCACGCTTTCATCCCGGGGATATCGGTGGGACTGTTCCAGTCCCTCCCTCAAGCTCTCCAGGTGCCTGATGGCCAGGGCACCTTTTTCTCTGAGCAGTCGGCTCACATTTTTCGTCGTGGTCGCATATTCATATATCGCGCCGACCGCCAGGCTTGCATCCCGTGCTTGCTTCAGCATCTTGCTGATCACATCCCGGGGTATCAGCACCTTGTCCATCCTCGTCACTTCAGCCCTACGCTCCGCTGTTCCCGTCTTCCCTACCACTGCCGCGGGGTGGGCGTCCCCTACCACCAGGGGGTCATCTGCAGCCCCTGTAGGCCTTTCTGCCTCCAGCGACGGTGACTTACTGGTCGGACTTCGACTCAGACTGGCCCTTGGCGTGAAGGGGTTACCAGCCTCGGCTATAGCGCCGCTCTGCTTATCACCCAAAGCCTTAGCCAGGAGCTCGGGTGTCTCACTCATTCCTATCGTGCTATCCATTTGCAGGTCCGTTAGAATCGCCAGGTCTTCACCATATAAATCCGTCCGGTTAGAGTTATTTTTTGTTGAAGAAGCCATTTTCATAATCGGCCCCCTTTGGCCGAAGCCTCCGGCGGCCATAATATTTCGTTGGGGGAACTAGAGGACCACCTAGGCCTCCCCCTTACCTAGGCTAGGGGACTGAAATACTGCAGGGTGGCCCCAGGTGCCCTACAGGGATCGTTTGCGACCGGGCATCTTTACCGTCGTCCCGGCCATTCAGCCCTCGGCACGATGCCTCCCACCTTGGCTTACGACGTGGAACCGCAGCTTAGTTTCGCCGCTCCGTACAGGCCCGTCCGGCTAGGGTGGCCCTTCCAGGAGTTTGAACTCCCGCCGGCATGGCCCTGTACCTCATCACGGGTACTCGGCCCCTGCACCACGACGAGGTGGCGGCTCCAAGCAGGGGTAACCTAACCTAACCTAACCTAACCTAACCTAACCTAACCTAACCTAACCTAACCTAACCTAACCTAACCTAACCTAACCTAACCTAACCTAACCTAACCTAACCTAACCTAACCTAACCTAACCTAACCTAACCTAACCTAACCTAACCTTTTTTTTTTTTTTTTTTTTTTTAAGCCCACCATCCATCCCTCTCATTCCTCCCCGCCCCGCTTTCGCATACAGGGAGGAATGCCCGGTACACCGACCCCGGGACGAGCAAGTATTGGCGCTGAGGGCGCCCTATTATTACATTGACTTTGGACCCAGCCCAGTCCCTCACACAGACCCCTAGAGGGCACCGCCCTTTCACAGGCACCACAGTACCTGCATCGCGTGCATCTATTTTATCCAACATTTAAAATTGTAAATATACAATGTCGCTTATATAAAAGTTATAAGTAGCTATAACTAGCGCTTGGTCAGTGATAGTAAATAAAGTAAGTAAAGTAGGTAAATAAAACAGGTAGGGGGTGGTAAATTGTTAAAATAGAATAGAATTACATAAGGTCCTTGATTAAAATGAGAAGATAAAATAAACGGTAAATAGCCGATAGCCTGGTCATAGATAAATAAGGTAGAAAGAGAATAAATAAAATAACTGTACAAATAAATAAAAAATAAAAATAACAAAATAGACTCGCCGAGGATTAACGGTCTCTAGGCAGATCCTGCGTATAGGATAACTAAGAATAATGTCGCACGGCACCAATCGGGCCTAATAGCCCTCTGCCCACGATATATCCAATGGGTCCGGACGGAATACCGAAGTCCAATTGGGACACGTCCACATTAACCTCCCCATGGTGGAGACTCTGATCCTCTCTCATTTAGCGTGCGCTCAGCACACGGGTCCGTTCAAGTTGTTGAACTTCATTCTCCTTAACTATCCGGGAGCTCATTGCTTCACGGGCAAAGTTCCTCAGCGCCCCCCAGGATTCCTTGTTTCGCCGCGCCCGCTTTATAAGGTCGCCAATATCTAAACGACCCCCTAAGGTCCCCTCCAGTTTAGCTCGTTCGGAGTTCCACCTAGGGCAGTGGAACAGGACATGCTCCGCATTGTCCATCGGGTGGTGGCAATCCCAGCAGGCCGTACTGTCCGCCTTACCAATGCGGGACCGGTACTCGTTAAAAACCCCGTGCCCGGAGAGTAATTGGGCCAGGTGGTGATCCATAAATAGCACACCCCCATCCTTCAGCCAACCCCTGGCGTCGGGGATAAGTCTCCTGGTCCAATTCGAAGGGTCGAAGTTAGCCCATTCCTCGTTCCATAAGGAAGCTATTTGTTCCTTAATCACTTTTTTTGCCGCACTTCTACCTCCTACGGCAGATTGGGGCCCCAGGCCACGGAACTCTCTTGACGCCCGGAACCATCGCAGCCTATCCTTGATTTGTAGGTGGATGGGGGGAGTACCTGCCAACACGCACGCTGCTTCGTATGCAACAGTGCGATAGCAACAGGCCACACGAAGCACTGGGACCTTGTGGGCCCTCCTCAAGATCATCCTCAGATTCGCTCTTTCCAGTACCGGGGTTCCCCAGAAAGGGGCTCCATATAGGGCCACGGAAGTCCATACCGCCTCATAAAGCTTCCTGCAGCGCTGTCCCGGCCCCCCGCAGTTGGGCAGAAGGGGAATCAAAGCTGCCATCAATTTGGTCGCCTTATTTGCAGCCCTTGTTATGTGCGGGGCAAACGTCCTTCTTGTATCAATTGTCACTCCCAGGTACCTGATCTCCTCAACTGCTACCACCGGTCCACCCTCCATAGAAAACTCCATTCGACTCGGGGTCCATTTCCTCGTAAGGAGGATCGCCTTTGTCTTTTCTGGACATATCTGTAGTCCCTTCTGGGCAAACCAGCCAAAAATCTGGGGGAGCATTGAATTAATACTGCTCTGCAATTTCGCGTAATCGCGCCCGGTAGTCAGCAGCATAAGATCGTCCGCAAACGCTAACAAGATTGAATTGTATCCCGTCAATTGGAGTACCCCGTCGTAGACGATGTTCCACAACAGGGGCCCGAGGACCGACCCCTGAGGGACACCGGCAAAAATGGGCACATTCTTCACGCCCGAGTCCATTTCAGCCACAACTGCTCTACCGTTGAGATAGTTCCCCACCACCCTTTGCAGGTAAAGGGGCATATCCCTGGCTCTGCATTCATCAAGAACCACGTCCCAAGGGAGGGTGTTGAACGCATTCTTGATATCAAATGTGATGCCTGCACAGACGAGGTTTCTCTTCTTGGCGTCATCGACTACCTCGTTAAGTTTGAAAAGAGCATCAAGTGTCGACCTTCCTCTCCTAAATCCGTACTGCCTAGGATGTAGGCCTCTCGGGCCCAGGAACCCCTCTATCCTGGCCTTAATAACATACTCCCAGGCTTTAGATAAAGCCGGAAGGATGCAAATAGGCCGATAGTCGCCCGGCTGAGCTCCCGACTTGCCAGGTTTCTTAAAGCACACCAGACGCGCCGTTTTCCATTCAGCCGGTATCCCCTCGGTCAGAGTCGCTGTGAATATTTCCGCTAGGTCCTCCGGAACTTTGGAGGCCACAACCTTAACAATGGCCGCGGGTACCTTATCGACCCCGGCAGCCTTTTTTATGTTTAATTTCTTAGCCGCTGCTAATATTTCTTCAGGTTGGACCGGCGGCGTCGCCTGAGCCTCCAAAGCTTCCTCGCTCACGGGCCGATCACCCGTCTCTTCGGGTGGCGTAACGACGAAAAGCGTCTCCACAACAGACACCAGCATTTCATCCGAGATTGGCGTCGGGACCGCGCCCTTGAGCCTCCGGGTGGTTACCCTATACGGTTGTCCCCATGGGTCGTTGTCGAGGGTAGCGCAAAACTCCCTCCACTTACAGGATTTACTGTCGCTTATAACTTTGCGCAGTTCCTTCCTAGCTATCTTGAACTCCATTCTGAGGAACACACTATCCGGCTTATTTGCTTTAGTAGCCCGCTGGGCCTTTCGTCTAAGCTTATTTGCTCTGGATCTCAGCTCGGCAATCTCCTGGGTCCACCAGTAGCAGGGCTTAGAGCACTTACCTCTTTTCGACTTGCCCAGGGTCACCTCGCAGATATCCTTAAGCATCTCAGCGTAGTCCGCCGCCTGGGGGGGTCTGTTCATATTCCCCCAATCCGTTCTGGCCTTGGCTTCGTAATAAGCCTGCATTATCTTGTCCTGATCAAGGTTCCGTAGCGAGTACGACCATCTCGTCGAAGTACCGCCGCTGGCTGCCACGCGGTTAAATTCGTGGAGCAGGTAGTTGTGATCCGAGGCTGTGTAGTCAGCCAAAACCCTGCTGAAACTCAGATGTCCATGCGCTTCAGTGTTTGCCAGGGCGCAATCAATCCTTGAACTCCTTCCATTTTTTTCATAGGTAGCTCCCCCACTGGTGGTAATGGGGGCCAGGCCTTTATCAATCGCAAGATCCATGAGTGCAGCCCCCCTGTTATCCAGCACTCTGCTACCCCAGGCTGGGGATTTGGCATTAAAGTCCCCCGCCAGCGCTACGCACTTCGAAGTTCCCACCTCTTCCAGCCCGGAGGCAAGGCCGGCCAGAAAACTCAGGTACACTTCCAGATCGACGTTGGGGGAGCAATAACAACTCCCCACCGTCCAGTCTGCCGCTCGAAGCACTACAAACCCGTCTCCCGAGATTACCTCCTGGTGGTTTCTGAGGGCGCTGCCCGGCGGGGTAAAAATCGCCGCGTCTCCCCGCTTATCCGGGAGCCAGCCCTCGAGGACCCGGTATGGTTCAGAGATACACACTGCGTCTACCTTATATTGTTGTATTGTCTTCATCAACAGGTCCTGTGCCATCTTACATCGATTCAGGTTGATCTGAAGCACTCTCACTAATCCGGTAGCAGGTCCTTTACCCATTATTACGTGCTATATTTTTACCTCTGTACGCCGGGCAATTAAGAGCCCCCGCCACGTGCCTCGTGTTTGGCCCTACGAGGCCATCCCTAGAGCATAATAGGCATCTTGGGGACTTAGTGCAGTCCTCCATTCTATGCCCCTCCAGCCCGCATTTCCGGCATAGGGACTTCCCTTCTTCAAGGTTCTGGCACTCAACGCCGACGTGCCCCATTTGATGGCACCTGTAGCACCGCGTAATGTCGGGCAGGATCCTAGCCCTGCAGATCACCATACCGATTTTCAACCTTCCTGCTCTCAGTTCCCCATTCACTTTTTTCGATGGGACCCTCACAATTGCAACCTGCGTCCCGTCCCTCATTTGCTTCAGTGAGTGGACTTGTACCTCGGGCAGTTCCAGCTTAGCTATCTCTGCTAGATCCGCAGCCACTTCCTCCTTCGTTATGATGGGGTCCAGGCCCTTCAGTTGGAAGGTCGTTATCTCCTGTAGGAGTCTAACCTGGGCATCGTCTCCCAGTTTATTTCGAACGAGTTTGCCTACCTCCTCGACCTTGGCTTCCTGGCCGATCTCGATCAACAATTGCCCGGTCCTCGTTTTACGTACTCCCTTCAGCCCCTTAGGAAGGGTCCTAAGTTCCCCTACGATCGCTCTATAGGTTTCCGTGTACGAGCCCCCCTGCTGAATCCTGACCAGAACCGCTTCCGGTTTAGGTCTCCTCCTCGGTCTCCTATCCCGTCTCGAAGGGGCTGCCTTCGGGGATCCATGCCGCTTTTCCGTGGTCGGCCCTTGGCTAGTCATTACTCGGGCATACGGGTTTGGAAGAGGCCCCACCCGGTTTGATAAGGCCGCTTGGGTTGCCTGGAAGGCCAAAGCCTCATCCTCGTCGTCTTCGGTCGGGTCCTCACTGGTATAGCATCGCCATTCCCAGTGAGGGATCCTTGCTCTGCGCAGGTACGCAATTTCGCTGCTACCCCCACGCGGGGCTCCACGTGGGACCCTTGGACGATACGTACCCGGGCCCCCCACCATTTCCGAGTAGAGGGCTCGCCGAGGAATCCGCTCCCTTACCTGGGCTGGTGGCGCGTAGTCCCGCCCCTCGTGCTGCGCTTGACTTTTATTAGACCACATTTTTTCCGGGAGCTGCAGTGGTCCTGGACTAGGTTCCAGGGATCCCTCACCCTCGGTCCCGTCCATCGCCGGCAGAATCCGATGCCCTAACGGTGTTCGCTCCTCCTCATTCCGCGTCCTTCTTCCCTTCTTGGGGCCTGCGGCGCCGCCCTTGGTCTGGGGAGGGGTTCCCTTCGACCCACCATTTAGTCGGCTCCGCTTGGCCGTGCTCAGGTCTGGCGGAGAAATCTCTTTCCGCTTGTCTCCACCACCCGTCGGTGTCATTTGCCGGGTTTCGCCGGGCCTCTTCTCCCTCACCGCGGCCGTAGCTCCCTTCCTCAACTTTAGGCACCACCCCCCTGTCTCGTATCCCAGCGTTTCACTCCGGCGGGTTTCAGGGAGCGGAGCCTCGTCGGTTTGCGAGCCGATGCTCCGAGCATTTCTACCATGGTTGTCCGCTCCTTCGGAGGACTTCCCCACCTTGCCATCGCTGCCGGTCTGTTCCGCCAAGGCTGCAATGCTTCGGAGATGGCTTAAAGCTAATCCGCTCTTCTCCTTGAGTAAGCGACTCACGTTCTTGGTCGTCCTCGAGTATTCATAGATAGCGTTAACGGCGCTCGTAGCCTCTCGAGCCTGTTTGATTAATTTCATAAGCGCCGCTCTGGTAATACCCACACATTCGTCCGGTATGTGGTCCGGGTCTCGCACCGGGGAGCACTCCTTCCGGGTTCCCAGGTCGAGCTGAGCGGTCGGCACCTCGGGGGCTTCTTCCATCGCCCTTGGTTGGTCATCTTCTTTGTTCAATATGCATCCTGTCGGGCTCCTGCTCAGGCTGGCTCTCGGCTTAAACGGGTTGGCTGGCTCGGCCGCCGTCCCCCCTCGTCGAGGAGGAGTCCGCTCGGCACCATATTGTGCCGCCACACCCATACTCCTAACGCTAGTCATATCCAGGTCATTATCCTTTGCGCTGTCCGGGTCGTCACCAGTAAGATCAATCCTAGTTGTTTCTTTATTTATATTTTTAAGAGAATTCATTTTTCATTATCGGCCCCCTTTGGCCGAAGCCTCCGGCGGCCACCGAGTTATGTTGGGGGAACGTGGGGGACCACCTGAGCCTCCCCCTTACCCAGGCTAGGGGACTAACATACTGCGGGGTGGCCCCAGGTGCCCCGCAGGGATCGTTTGCGACCGGGCATCTTTTACGTCGTCCCGGCCATTCAGCCCTCAGCACGTTGCCTTCCACCTTGGCTTACGACGTGGAACCGCAGCTTGGTTTCGCCGCTCAGTACAAGCCCGTCCGGCTAGGGTGGCCCTACCAGGAGATTGAACTCCCGCCGGCATGGCCTTGTACATCATCACGGGTACTCGGCCCCTGCACCACGACGAGGTGGCGGCTCCAAGCAGGGGTAACCTAACCTAACCTAACCTAACCTAACCTAACCTAACCTAACCTAACCTAACCTAACCTAACCTAACCTAACCTAACCTAACCTAACCTAACCTAACCTTTTTTTTTTTTTTTTTTTTTTAAACCCTCCATCCATCCCTCTCATTCCTCCCCGCCCCGCTTTCGCATACAGGGAGGAATGCCCGGTACACCGACCCCGGGACGAGCAGAAAAAAATACTAGCGCAGAAGGCGCCTCCGCGAGAAAAGCCCGGCTTCGTGCCCGGGCACCGAGCCTACATATAATTGTAGTTAGAACGTAACAGACCGTTACCTACATTCCATACCGGCGGGGGGATGTCCCCTAATCAACTAAGTACATTACTATTAGCGTTATAGTACAATAGACTAAATAAAAAAAAAGCCTATAGTAAACAAGTCCAGAATTAAATAAATAAATAACAAATAAATAAATAAATACATAAATTAATAAATCGTTATGCCTGCGGGGATCAGAGTCCCCTGGGTCAAGTGTTTCCTTGCTCCGTGAGTCGTTGTGTACGTTGTCCTCTACGTTGTGGGACCCCATCTCTTGTCCTTTCCTGTTTTTGAATCTCGTTCTCCTTTCGGGTTCTTGAGTCCATGACGGTATGCGCGAACTTTTTTAGCGCCATCCAGGAGTCCCTATTATTGCTGGCTCGTCTCACCAGGTCCTGGGCATTTTCTATCGTACCCAAAGCCTCCTCGAGCGAAGCCCTCTCATCATTCCAACGAGGGCAAGTCTGAAGGACGTGTTCCGCGTTGTCGTCAATATAACCACAATCCCAGCATCTGGAGTCCGTCGTCTTGCCGATACGGACTCTGAATTCGTTGAAGACTCCATGTCCGGTTAGGAGTTGCGCGAGGTGGTAATCCACGTCGGCTTTGCCCCTACCCTTCAGCCACTCCTTGATGTCAGGTATTAGCCTCCTAGTCCAGTTGGTCTCGCTAAACTCCTCCCATTCTTTTTGCCATAGGTCTACAATCCTTGCTTTAAGAGCTTTCCTCTCCTTATCCCTCCACGCCCCGCTAGTGGGTAGGCCCTTAACTCTGGCGGATCTCATCGTATGGTACCATCGTACTCTTTCTTTAATTTGGAGGTGTACCGGAAGTATACCTGCTAGAACACAGGCTGCTTCGTACGCCGTGGTACGGTAGCAGCACGCCACTCTCACTACAGGTACCTTGTGGGCTCTTCTTAGGGTGGTTCGAAGGGCATCCCTCTCTAGGACGGGGGTTCCCCATAGTGGGGCCCCGTATAGCGCCACCGAGCTCCAGACAGCTTCATAGAGTCTCCTACACGGCAGTCCCGGGCCCCCATGATTCGGCAGTAAGGGGATTAACGCCGCCATTAGCCGGGTGGCCTTGCCCACTGCCTTACTGACTTGGGGGGCGAACGTCCTCTTCACGTCCCAGGTCACCCCCAAGTACCTCATTTCTGCCGTTGCCGTTATTTTTCTGCCGCCAATGCTAAACTCGGCGGGGCTAGGTACCCACTTCCGTGTAAGCAAAATCACGTTGGTCTTCTCGTGGCACACCTGTAGCTCTTTACCCGCGAACCACCCGAGTATCTCGGGGATTATGGCATTGACGTTTCTCCGCAGCTTCTCGTAATCCCGGCCGGTCGTTATGAGGAGTAGGTCGTCAGCGAAGGCAATCACGGTGGCGTTATGCCCCGACGTCAATAGTACCTTGTCATAGACTAGGTTCCACAGTAGGGGGCCAAGCACGGACCCCTGAGGTACCCCCGCATATACAGGGATCGTTTCGGCGCCCCTCTCGCTCTTGACTACGATAGTTCTCTCGCTAAGGTAGTTCTTCAAGACATTTATTAGATACCGTGGAAAATTCCTGTTACGGCATTCGTTGAAGACTCCTTTCCACGGTAGAGTGTTAAAGGCGTTCTGTACGTCAAACGCGACCGCCACACATAGCATATTCCTCCGTCTAGCTTCTTCAACCACCTCATTCACCTTAAAGAGGGCGTCCAATGTCGACTTCCCCTTTCGAAAGCCGAATTGCCTAGGGTGGAGGCCGGTAGGGCCCAGAAATTCTTCAATTCTATTTTTAACTACATACTCCCACACTTTAGATAGTGCAGGGAGGATGCATATGGGCCTAAAGTCGCCGGGAGTCGTCCCCGTCTTATTTGGCTTCCTGAAGCATACGAGGCGAGCCCGTTTCCACTCCGGCGGTATTCCGTGCGTAAAAGTGGCGTTAAACACCTTGGCGAGATCCTCCGGGGCATTGTTCGCCAACATTTTAATGACAGCTGCCGGGACCCTGTCCACTCCTACCGCTTTTTTAATCTTTATTCGTTTGGCAGCAGCAATTATCTCGCTCGGTGTAACTGCTGCAAAGTCTTGTTCCTCGGGGAATGGGTCATTCGTGTACTCTTCTTCACCGATCGCAGGTGGCGTCACTACAAACAGTTTTTTAACAATCTTCTCAGTCATTTCGTCCGGAATAGGTGCCGAGTTCGTCCCTTTTAGTTTCCTAGTGACGACAATATACGGTTTCCCCCACGGATTGTTGTCCAGAGTAGCACAGAATTCCAGCCACTTCCTTTCTTTGCTGTCTCTAATCTCGATCCGTAACTTCTTCCTTGCTTCTTTGAATAGGAGGACCAGTTCCAGTCTGTCTGGCATATTCTTCCTGACAGCCCGCTGCGCCCTTCTCCTACGTTTATTGGTGGTGCTCCTGAGATTGGCGATCTCTTCGGTCCACCAATAGCACGCCTTCCCTTTTCCTACCACCGCTTTTTTTAGGAGAGTTTTATCGCACACCGCTTGGACCAGCGCAGTATATGCTCCGGGGAGGGAGGATTCATTCGGGGATCCCTCCTGTAGACGTTCCATCATTTCGTGGTATGCACTCAAGACTTTTTCCTGGTCCCCATCGCCTAGTGCATATTTCCATCCTGATTCATCCTTCTTAGGGAAACCCACAGGGATGAATTCGTGAAGCAGGTATAGGTGGTCGGAGGCAGTATAGTCCGCAAGTACCCGGCTGTATCTCAGCCGCCCGTGGGCCCCAGCGTTAATCAGGATGCAGTCAATTCTGGACCTTCTCCCACATCTTTCGTAGGTAGGCCCCCCGGTAGAGTTTATCGGGACCAACCCTTTCTCTAGAGCGAGGTCCATCATCGTCGCCCCGCGTTCGTCCAGCACCTTGCTGCCCCACGCTGGGGATTTGGCATTGAAGTCCCCTGCGAGAGCCACGTACTCGGATTCACCCATATTTTCCATTCCATTCGCTACACCATTGGCGAAATCCAGGAAGGCCTCGTACGGTACATTGGGAGAGCAATAACAGCTCCCCACGAGCCATCCGGCCGCTCTTAAGAGAACGTACCCCTCGCCCACCTTAACTTCATCGTGGGCTCCTAGGGCACTGCCAGGGGGAGTGTAAATAGCCGCGTCCCCCCTTGTATCCGAGTGCCACCCTTCTAATATTCGGTGGGGCTCCGAGATACAAATTACGTCTGCCTTATACAGGGCAGCGGACTTGGCCAGCAGTTCCTGCGCCAGCTTACACCTATTCAGATTGATCTGCAGTATCCTTATTTGCCTTCTATGAATCCTATTGGCCATTAATAAGGTTCCTATAGTTTCCTCTGAATGCCGGGCAGTTAAGGGCTCCTGCCACGTGCCTTACGTTTGATCCCTCGAGTCCCGTATTGGAGCAAACTACGCATTTAGGTGATCTATCACATGCCTCCATATTATGTCCTTCCTGGCCACATTTACGGCACAAGGATTTTCCTGCTTCTAAGTTTTTGCACTCTGCCCCAAAGTGGCCACTCTGGTGGCAGCGGTAGCATCTGATGATTTCAGGGAGTATCCTGGCTCGGCATATTACAAGCCCAATTCTGATACGCCCCGACCTCAACTCCCCGTTCACCTTCCTTGTTGGGATCCTGGCTATGGCCGCCTGCGTACCGTCCCTCATCGTCCTCAGAGTCTGTACGTTTACCTCGGCGGGATCAATCTTACCCGCCTCGGCCAGGTCAGACGCTACCTCCTCCTTGGTAATGATGGGGTCCAATCCCCTAATTTGGAGGGTCGTTGTTTCCTGTAAGATCTTGACTTGAGCCCCCTCGCCTAGGCCTTTCCGAACTGCGCTGTTCACCTCCTCGACCTTCCCGTCGGGTCCAACTTCAATCAGCATTTGCCCTGTTCTCGTCTTGCGTACTCCTTTGACCCCTTTATTAAGGGTTTTCAATTCCCCTACTATGGCCTTGTAAGTCTCCAGGTAATTCCTACCTGGTTCTATTCTCACCAGGACCGCTTCGGGTTTAACCCTTTTCCTCGGCCGTTTCCCTTTCTTCACTGGTTCCGTGCTGGGGGGCACCTGTCGTTTGTGCACTGCATTCGTCCACCTGTCCTCTACCCGTGCCGCCATGTAGGGAGGGCGTCCCCCTTTCTTACTTCTTCCGGTCGGCGTTTCTTCGTTCCCATCATCGGAAGACTCCCCGCTGGAATAATCGTACCACTCCCAGTGAGGTATCCTAGCCTTACGTAGGTATGTCATCTCCGGGTTAGGCCTGAGGCCTTTACCATACGGGTCCTCGTACTTGTTGTCCACTACCTCCGAGTAGAGGGGCTGCTTACGTGTACTTTTCCACTTGGGGACACCCGTAACGTAATCCCATTTATCTTCCGGCGCAGTCCGTGGCCTCCTTCTTGGTGGAGCTGGGAGCACTCCCGTCTCGTAACCAATATCCCCTAGGTTACCCGGAGAGGCCCTCCTCCTAGTGCTTCTGCGGGCGGTTGGGGTATGATCCTCGGGTCCCAGCAAACTCCCCCTCGTAGGGTCGTTGACCCATCTTGCTGATAAGATTGCACTTCCAGTTCCCCTCGTGGTTTGGGTAGTATTTCCTACCCCCCTAGCATTTGGTCGACTACGTTTAGCCTTTGATAATTCAGGTGGCGAGATTTCCTTCCTTTTGTCTCCCCCCCCTGAAGGTGTCGTATTCAAATTTGCATTGGAGGTGTATTCATTAGCCTCGTTCGTGGTTTCTTCTTCTCTATTCCCGTGGCCCCCCCCTGGGCCTTTGGTAGTGGGGATTTTCTTGTTCTCTCCTACGAACATCTCCGTTTGCGCGGCTCTATCTGCGGTCATGCTCTTTGGGTAGCTCCTTGCATGGACCATCCCTATCCTAGACTTTCCATACCGTAGAGCCTCTTCGAGTTCCTTAGCCAAACTCTCTAAGTAATTAAGGGCCACACCGCTCTTTCCTTTCAGGATACGGTTGACATTCTTAGTGGTAGCCGCGTATTGATAAATGGCTTTTACCGCCTTCGTAGCTTCTCGCGCATTCGTTACCATCTTCTCTAGATTTTCTTGGGCAATAAGAACGCCTTCATCCTGACTATTCTCGACATAATGATCGACAGGTTTCCTCCTTCCTCCTTCCCCCTGTTTGGGCGAATCCTCAATTTCGAGGACCACATCTTCTGGGCTCTTCTCTCGGGTATTCCCCAGGATCTTGGTGGGTCCCGATGGGCTTCTACTTAGGCTAGCCCTAGGTTTGAAGGGATTAGCACTCTCGGTGTTTGCCTCGTTTGCAGTAGATCCGTTAGTCTTAGGGGCCAGGATTGGGGCCTCATCTCGTATGTCCATAAGTCCATCATCGTTATCCAATATGCATTCCAGGTCATCATCGCAGGGTTCCATCCGGTTTGTTTTTTTAAGTGTAAGTTTTTCCATATTCATAACCGGCCCCCTTTGGCCGAAGCCGCCGGCGGCCACTGATTTAATTGGAGGACTAAGGACCACCTACGCCTCCTCCTTACGTAGGCTAGGGGACTAATCTACTATGGGGTGGCCCCAGGTGCCCCATAGGGACCGTTTGCGACCGTACTGTTTTTAAGTCGCTCCGGCCATGCAGCTCTCGGCACGATGCCTCACATCTAAGCTTGCGACTGTTGACCACTCACTCTTTCGCATTCCGTTTCGACAGCCAAAGCCGCCGTCACAGAACCCCAGGGAGCCCCACGAGGAGGTGAGGTGAGTGGATCATTTGACCAGGAAAGGCCCGCCGACTTTCCCGAAGTACCACCGCCGAACACGGTAGGTACCTAGGATCCTAAGGTCGTACCGTGGTTCTTAAGTGGACACATCAAGTCCATCGTGGTTTTTGACCCAACTCCGAGATCATCATTGTCGGGAAAACCAGTCCCAGTCTCCGCTCCCCTAACCTAACCTAACCTAACCTAACCTAACCTAACCTAACCTAACCTAACCTAACCTAACCTAACCTAACCTAACCTAACCTAACCTAACCTAACCTAACCTAACCTAACCTAACCTAACCTAACCTAACCTAACCTAACCTAACCTAACCTTTTTTTTTTTTTTTTTTTTTTTCGAGGTGGAAATCTTCAAAAGACACCCCCTGCCCTGGGGGGAAGAGCAGGGGGTAGTGCCGGATTTTTACCGGCTAAAACCACCCCGGTTACCTACCTCGGCGCTTGTAGGGGAGGCTCCGTGACCTACAGAGACACTACCGGAGCCTCCCCACGCCCGGCGAACGCAGCCCCATCCTCGGGAGGGTCAGAGGGACACTCCCTGAGCTCCGCAGTATAAACACCTGGCCGCGCCAGGGGTAACACCCAGCGCGGCCCACCACCGCCAGACCGTGACGAAGAACGAATCGGGCCCCCACCCGAGTCTTCCACGGCTCTCCGACGGCCCTGCGGGAATTGGGAGGACAGTTCCTCCCGGCAGGGCCGCCCGCACCCAGGAGCTGGCGACGGGGTCCACAGGGGGGGTTGAGGGGGGACACCCCAACACCCCTGGGCCCGTCAGCCACACCAAACAGCGGGAGGGGGATCTCGCCGGCGGAGGCCAGCAAGACCACCCCTCCTTCACAATCGAAGCCATGACACTGGCTACCGGGCAGCCCCGCGGGATACCGGGAGGACATAATCCTCCCACAGCGGGGCCGCCCGTCCACTGATTCAGCGGTGACAGTCGCCCGAGAGACGGGAGGGGGGGCACCTCCAGTCGCCACCCGGACCGTCACCGCTTTTACCCCACTGGAGGGGGGGATCTCGCCGGCCTGCGCGAACGCAGCCGGCGAGCCCTTTCCCTCCACCTTACATGTCGGGCGGGATCGGAAAATTCCCGACCCCGCTCCGACGCCTCCTTTCTGCGAAGGACATCCTCGCAGAAGGAGGCCACCGCTGTCCAGACACTCTCGCTGCCCAGCATCGCACTGACGATGCGAGGCAGCGAGAGATCCACCCCCACCTGAGCCCGCAACACCCGGCGCTCAGCCGCCCACTCCGGGCACTCCTCGAGTGTGTGTTGCGCTGTGTCCAGCGCAGCACCACACTCATGGCACTCCGCCGTCGCCTCCGCCTGTATCCGGCACAGGTACTCACCAAAGCAGCCATGCCCGGTGAGCACCTGCGTGACGCGGTAGGTAAGCGTCCCCCTGCCGCGGTCCAGCCATTCATCGAGGCTGGGCAGAACCGCCCCGACTGCTCGCTGCGCGACTCCTCGATGGAGGAGTTCCCTCCTCCATTTGTCTCGCGCAGCCAGCCGGGCCTGGCGTCTCACCTCGACCTCCTCCTCAGCGGACACCACCGCGCCCCCCCGGCGGAGTTCACGGAGACGCTCATAAATCGAGGCGTCTCCCTCCGCCAGAAGATCAAATGGTACGGTGCCCGCCAAGGTCAGCGCCGCCTCGTGGGATACCGTGCGGAACCCCCTGATCACCCTGACGGCCATCCTCCTTTGAACACGGCGCAGCAATGCTCGGCTGCGCCGCGCGACCATCAGGGCCGACGCCCAAATCGGGGCGCCGTAAAGGGCCATGGAACGCACGATACCGAGGTACAGGCGGCGCACCCTCTCCTCCGGCCCCCCAATGTTTGGGAGGAGGCGACCGAGGCCAGTCGCCGCCCTCTCCAAACGGGGAGACAATCGGTCAAAATGGGCCGTGAAACGCCAGTGGCTGTCCAGGAGGAGACCAAGATAGTTCATCCGGTCCCCAACCTGAACATGCTCACCCCCCACCATAATCCAGGACCGGGGCGGTCCCCCGCTCCGAGGCCTGTTATGAAACCACATGGCCTCGGTTTTCAGAGGGGAGATCCGCAGCCCCAGTCCCCGGATACCATCGACGACGGAGGCCAGTCCCGTCTCCGCTAGACGGATGGTCCTCTCCCAGTCCCTCCCAACGGCCATCAGCAGCGTGTCATCCGCGTAGCACGTCAAACTGACGCCAATCGGGAGGGCAGCCCGCAGCACCCGATCATACCCGATGTCCCACAGCATGGGGCCCAGGACCGACCCCTGTGGGACACCGCGATCCACCTCCCTCGTGCACAGCCGACCGCCTCTGCCTGGGTATTCAATCCACCTGTCCCTCAGGTAATCCCGTAATACTCTCCTCACGTAGAGGGGCACTCCATGTTCGGCAAGTGCCCCCCCAATACGCCCCCAGGGGAGCGAGTTAAAGGCATTGGCGATGTCTAAGCTTACCGCCAGCGCCACGCCCCCCTGGGACGTGGCCGAGTCCGAGAGGGACCTGACTCGACTGATCGCATCGATCGTCGAGCGTCCCCCTCTAAAGCCGAACTGGGACTCGGCCAGGTCGGGACCCACCCGGGACAGGTGCCCCGAGAGGCGGGAAGCCAACACCCTCTCAAAGAGCTTCCCCACCTCATCGAGGAGGCATATAGGCCTGTACGCCGAGGGAGAATCAGCGGGCTTGCCAACCTTCTTGACCAGGACCATCCGACCCCTCTTCCAGCGGGACGGGACACGCCCCAGCCTCAGGCAGCCATCGAACAAGCGCCTGAGGCGGGGCCCGAGGACGCGCAGGGCAAGGGTCATGGCTCTGCCCGGTATGCCGTCAGGACCAGGGGCCGTGTTGCGAGCACCCATTTTCCCGACGGCCCGGGAGAGCTCCTCCTCCGTGACCCCCATGTCGTCGGACCAGGTGTTCGGGTCCGACTCCCCGAGCTCCGGTGGCTGTTCCCCCCCCTCATCCAGGGGAAACAGAGCATCAACCACCCTATCCAGGAACTCGGGGTCCATAGTCTCCGTCACGGGGGGCGCCCAAGGGCGAAGTTTTCCCATTACCATCTTGTAAGGGCGCCCCCAGGGGTCACGGTTCAAAAGCTCGAGGAGCTCCGACCATGCACCCGCCTTTGCCCTCCCGATGACCAGCCGGAGGGCCACCACCTGCTCCCGGTAGCCCTCGTGCAGTTGGTGTTCCCTCGCCGGGTCGCGACGCCGTCTTCGACGGGCTCTCTGAAACAGTCGCCGGGCGCGGACGCAAGCATAGCGCATCCGCGCTATTTCCGACGACCACCAATACGAGGCCCGTCGATCCGGGGCGCGGGACCAGGGCATGGCAGCGTTACAAACCGCTACCATGTCCCCCTGGAACCACGCCGCTTCCTCCTCGACGTCCACGACCGGCCCAGCCGGAAGCCCAGGCCAGGCCACGACGAGGGAGGCGGCCATCAGCACGTCCTCGTCAAGGCGCTTCAGCGCCCACCTCTTCTTAGAGGAAGGGGGAATACCAGGGGACCTAAACCCCCTTCCCCTTCCAGCCCTCCCCGGCGGTCCCCGGCCCCGGGTGGCGCGCACCTCCATCAGGATATAGAGGTGGTCACTTAATGTTTCCACCTCCTGCGCCACCCTCCAGCCCCTTACACGATCCACCACCGAGGAGGAGGCCCACGTCAGGTCAACAATGGACTCCCCCTGGTAGCGGACACAGGTGCTGGTTGACCCCCGATTAAGCAATCGGAGGTCGGAGCCGGCCGCCCAATCCAGCACCGCCTCGCCTCTGAGGTCCGTCCTGGGGGAACCCCAAGCCAGAGACTTGGAGTTGAAGTCCCCCAGGACAATCACCGGACGGGGCCGACACCGCGAGATACACCACGCAACCCCGTCCAGGAACTCCTCAAAGAACCCCAGACTCCAGCGAGGCGGTGCATAGATACCGACCACCGCTAACTCCCCCCATTGGGCCGCGACGTAGCCCTCACCGCTCTCCAGAAGGGAGAACGGCAAGGGCATCGAGGCCCCACCAAGGATGATCGCTACCGAGCCCCCCGGGTTTCCCACCCAGCTCGGGTGGTCCGGGATCCTGTACGGCTCGGCAGCGATCGCCAACCCCACACCCCACTCAGCCATAGACTGGACAAGCATGTCCTGTGCCCTGGCCGAGTGGTTAAGGTTGGCCTGAAGCAGCAGGGCCATAGCCCCTTCACTGCTCCAGATCCATGGCCCCTTCCTCCACAGGCCTCGTCTCCGCCGTTGCCAGAGGAGCTGCTATCCGCACCTCTCCTCCATCTTCAACCTCCTTCAGCGCAAGGCCAGAGCCAGCCGGAGCAGCTGTCCCCGCCACCTTATCTGGCTCGGCCAGGTTCAGGGCAGCCGACTTGGGGGCCAGCGGCGTCTGCTGGGCCCCCTTGGCACCTTGTTTCCTCCTTCCTCTGGGGGGCACGCACCCCTTGGACCCCATCCGGTGGCCGGAGGGTTTCCCCAGATCCGCACACAGGGGACACCGGGGGGCAATCCGGCACTCCGCCACCAAGTGTTCCGCACTTCCGCAGTTGTGACACCGCCCGCTACGGTCCACAGTGCCGGTGCACCGCTGCCTCACGTGACCCGTCTCTAGGCAGCGGTAGCACTGCAGCGGGCGGTCCGCCAGCGCTTCCACCCGGACAGTGATCCAACCGACGCGGATTCTCTTCGCCGCGGCCACCTTCCTGGCAGCCATCAATGGGCACTTAACCCAGAGGGTGCCGAGTCCCAGCGGAGAAGACCGGATTTCCCCAGTCCTCACCTCCGCCGGCGAGCACCCTCCGACAGCTGCAATGGCCGCGGTCACTTCGGAGGTGTTAGTGGCCGGCACCAAATCCCTCACTCGTAACTCCGCCATTTTTACCGGGCGGGCCACAATCACTCCCTCCTCCCCGGCAAGCACCTCCCGCATCTTTACAGCAAGGGCGTCCGCCCTTGCAGCCCCCTCCGGGCCAGGAATCTCCAAAAGGAGACCCCCCGTCACGGCTCTCTTAGGCCGCAACTCCGCTATGTTGAGCTCCGCCAAGTCTATTCGGCTGGCAGAGCTCATGGCCTCCGCGTACGAGATCTTCGCCCCGTCTTTAATAGTCAGGGCAACCGCCGCCGTACGCGGGGGTCTCCGATGGGGGGTTTTGGGGGCTGCTTTAGCCCCACCCTCCTTCTTTCGCTGCTGCTGCGGCTGCAGTTGCTGTTTCTGCAGCTTCACCTTCTGCGGCCGCTGCTCCCTCTGCGGCCTCGCCGGCAGCACTTTAACAGCCACAGCAGGGGCAGGGCAGCCCTGGGCCTGGGACGCCACCTGCGCCTTCTTGTTCTTCCTCCCAACCACCTCGGCCCACGTGGAGGAGCCCTTCTGCATCGGGGGGTGGAGAGGAGTGGGAGGGGGACCAGACGCCCGGTGAGAGGGGGAGGGCATCACCGGCCGTCGGGTCGCCACGGGTGAAACCCCGAGACGACAAACCTAACCTAACCTAACCTAACCTAACCTAACCTAACCTAACCTAACCTAACCTAACCTAACCTAACCTAACCTAACCTAACCTAACCTAACCTAACCTAACCTAACCTAACCTAACCTAACCTAACCTAACCTAACCTAACCTAACCTAACCTAACCTAACCTAACCTAACCTAACCTAACCTAACCTAACCTAACCTAACCTTTTTTTTTTTTTTTTTTTTTTTCTTAAGCCCACCATCCATCCCTCTCATTCCTCCCCGCCCCGCTTTCGCATACAGGGAGGAATGCCCGGTACACCGACCCCGGGACGAGCAAGTATTGGCGCTGAGGGCGCCCTATTATTACATTGACTTTGGACCCAGCCCAGTCCCTCACACAGACCCCTAGAGGGCACCGCCCTTTCACAGGCACCCCAGTACCTGCATCGCGTGCATCTATTTTATCCAACATTTAAAATTGTAAATATACAATGTCGCTTATATAAAAGTTATAAGTAGCTATAACTAGCGCTTGGTCAGTGATAGTAAATAAAGTAAGTAAAGTAAGTAAATAAAACAGGTAGGGGGTGGTAAATTGTTAAAATAGAATAGAATTACATAAGGTCCTTGATTAAAATGAGAAGATAAAATAAACGGTAAATAGCCGATAGCCTGGTCATAGATAAATAAGGTAGAAAGAGAATAAATAAAATAACTGTACAAATAAATAAAAAATAAAAATAACAAAATAGACTCGCCGAGGATTAACGGTCTCTAGGCAGATCCTGCGTATAGGATAACTAAGAATAATGTCGCACGGCACCAATCGGGCCTAATAGCCCTCTGCCCACGATATATCCAATGGGTCCGGACGGAATACCGAAGTCCAATTGGGACACGTCCACATTAACCTCCCCATGGTGGAGACTCTGATCCTCTCTCATTTAGCGTGCGCTCAGCACACGGGTCCGTTCAAGTTGTTGAACTTCATTCTCCTTAACTATCCGGGAGCTCATTGCTTCACGGGCAAAGTTCCTCAGCGCCCCCCAGGATTCCTTGTTTCGCCGCGCCCGCTTTATAAGGTCGCCAATATCTAAACGACCCCCTAAGGTCCCCTCCAGTTTAGCTCGTTCGGAGTTCCACCTAGGGCAGTGGAACAGGACATGCTCCGCATTGTCCATCGGGTGGTGGCAATCCCAGCAGGCCGTACTGTCCGCCTTTCCAATGCGGGACCGGTACTCGTTAAAAACCCCGTGCCCGGAGAGTAATTGGGCCAGGTGGTGATCCATAAATAGCACACCCCCATCCTTCAGCCAACCCCTGGCGTCGGGGATAAGTCTCCTGGTCCAATTCGAAGGGTCGAAGTTAGCCCATTCCTCGTTCCATAAGGAAGCTATTTGTTCCTTAATCACTTTTTTTGCCGCACTTCTACCTCCTACGGCAGATTGGGGCCCCAGGCCACGGAACTCTCTTGACGCCCGGAACCATCGCAGCCTATCCTTGATTTGTAGGTGGATGGGGGGAGTACCTGCCAACACGCACGCTGCTTCGTATGCAACAGTGCGATAGCAACAGGCCACACGAAGCACTGGGACCTTGTGGGCCCTCCTCAAGATCATCCTCAGATTCGCTCTTTCCAGTACCGGGGTTCCCCAGAAAGGGGCTCCATATAGGGCCACGGAAGTCCATACCGCCTCATAAAGCTTCCTGCAGCGCTGTCCCGGCCCCCCGCAGTTGGGCAGAAGGGGAATCAAAGCTGCCATCAATTTGGTCGCCTTATTTGCAGCCCTTGTTATGTGCGGGGCAAACGTCCTTCTTGTATCAATTGTCACTCCCAGGTACCTGATCTCCTCAACTGCTACCACCGGTCCACCCTCCATAGAAAACTCCATTCGACTCGGGGTCCATTTCCTCGTAAGGAGGATCGCCTTTGTCTTTTCTGGACATATCTGTAGTCCCTTCTGGGCAAACCAGCCAAAAATCTGGGGGAGCATTGAATTAATACTGCTCTGCAATTTCGCGTAATCGCGCCCAGTAGTCAGCAGCATAAGATCGTCCGCAAACGCTAACAAGATTGAATTGTATCCCGTCAATTGGAGTACCCCGTCGTAGACGATGTTCCACAACAGGGGCCCGAGGACCGACCCCTGAGGGACACCGGCAAAAATGGGCACATTCTTCACGCCCGAGTCCATTTCAGCCACAACTGCTCTACCGTTGAGATAGTTCCCCACCACCCTTTGCAGGTAAAGGGGCATATCCCTGGCTCTGCATTCATCAAGAACCACGTCCCAAGGGAGGGTGTTGAACGCATTCTTGATATCAAATGTGATGCCTGCACAGACGAGGTTTCTCTTCTTGGCGTCATCGACTACCTCGTTAAGTTTGAAAAGAGCATCAAGTGTCGACCTTCCTCTCCTAAATCCGTACTGCCTAGGATGTAGGCCTCTCGGGCCCAGGAACCCCTCTATCCTGGCCTTAATAACATACTCCCAGGCTTTAGATAAAGCCGGAAGGATGCAAATAGGCCGATAGTCGCCCGGCTGAGCTCCCGACTTGCCAGGTTTCTTAAAGCACACCAGACGCGCCGTTTTCCATTCAGCCGGTATCCCCTCGGTCAGAGTCGCTGTGAATATTTCCGCTAGGTCCTCCGGAACTTTGGAGGCCACAACCTTAACAATGGCCGCGGGTACCTTATCGACCCCGGCAGCCTTTTTTATGTTTAATTTCTTAGCCGCTGCTAATATTTCTTCAGGTTGGACCGGCGGCGTCGCCTGAGCCTCCAAAGCTTCCTCGCTCACGGGCCGATCACCCGTCTCTTCGGGTGGCGTAACGACGAAAAGCGTCTCCACAACAGACTCCAGCATTTCATCCGAGATTGGCGTCGGGACCGCGCCCTTGAGCCTCCGGGTGGTTACCCTATACGGTTGTCCCCATGGGTCGTTGTCGAGGGTAGCGCAAAACTCCCTCCACTTACAGGATTTACTGTCGCTTATAACTTTGCGCAGTTCCTTCCTAGCTATCTTGAACTCCATTCTGAGGATCACACTATCCGGCTTATTTGCTTTAGTAGCCCGCTGGGCCTTTCGTCTAAGCTTATTTGCTCTGGATCTCAGCTCGGCAATCTCCTGGGTCCACCAGTAGCAGGGCTTAGAGCACTTACCTCTTTTCGACTTGCCCAGGGTCACCTCGCAGATATCCTTAAGCATCTCAGCGTAGTCCGCCGCCTGGGGGGGTCTGTTCATATTCCCCCAATCCGTTCTGGCCTTGGCTTCGTAATAAGCCTGCATTATCTTGTCCTGATCAAGGTTCCGTAGCGAGTACGACCATCTCGTCGAAGTACCGCCGCTGGCTGCCACGCGGTTAAATTCGTGGAGCAGGTAGTTGTGATCCGAGGCTGTGTAGTCAGCCAAAACCCTGCTGAAACTCAGATGTCCATGCGCTTCAGTGTTTGCCAGGGCGCAATCAATCCTTGAACTCCTTCCATTTTTTTCATAGGTAGCTCCCCCACTGGTGGTAATGGGGGCCAGGCCTTTATCAATCGCAAGATCCATGAGTGCAGCCCCCCTGTTATCCAGCACTCTGCTACCCCAGGCTGGGGATTTGGCATTAAAGTCCCCCGCCAGCGCTACGCACTTCGAAGTTCCCACCTCTTCCAGCCCGGAGGCAAGGCCGGCCAGAAAACTCAGGTACACTTCCAGATCGACGTTGGGGGAGCAATAACAACTCCCCACCGTCCAGTCTGCCGCTCGAAGCACTACAAACCCGTCTCCCGAGATTACCTCCTGGTGGTTTCTGAGGGCGCTGCCCGGCGGGGTAAAAATCGCCGCGTCTCCCCGCTTATCCGGGAGCCAGCCCTCGAGGACCCGGTATGGTTCAGAGATACACACTGCGTCTACCTTATATTGTTGTATTGTCTTCATCAACAGGTCCTGTGCCATCTTACATCGATTCAGGTTGATCTGAAGCACTCTCACTAATCCGGTAGCAGGTCCTTTACCCATTATTACGTGCTATATTTTTACCTCTGTACGCCGGGCAATTAAGAGCCCCCGCCACGTGCCTCGTGTTTGGCCCTACGAGGCCATCCCTAGAGCATAATAGGCATCTTGGGGACTTAGTGCAGTCCTCCATTCTATGCCCCTCCAGCCCGCATTTCCGGCATAGGGACTTCCCTTCTTCAAGGTTCTGGCACTCAACGCCGACGTGCCCCATTTGATGGCACCTGTAGCACCGCGTAATGTCGGGCAGGATCCTAGCCCTGCAGATCACCATACCGATTTTCAACCTTCCTGCTCTCAGTTCCCCATTCACTTTTTTCGATGGGACCCTCACAATTGCAACCTGCGTCCCGTCCCTCATTTGCTTCAGTGAGTGGACTTGTACCTCGGGCAGTTCCAGCTTAGCTATCTCTGCTAGATCCGCAGCCACTTCCTCCTTCGTTATGATGGGGTCCAGGCCCTTCAGTTGGAAGGTCGTTATCTCCTGTAGGAGTCTAACCTGGGCATCGTCTCCCAGTTTATTTCGAACGAGTTTGCCTACCTCCTCGACCTTGGCTTCCTGGCCGATCTCGATCAACAATTGCCCGGTCCTCGTTTTACGTACTCCCTTCAGCCCCTTAGGAAGGGTCCTAAGTTCCCCTACGATCGCTCTATAGGTTTCCGTGTACGAGCCCCCCTGCTGAATCCTGACCAGAACCGCTTCCGGTTTAGGTCTCCTCCTCGGTCTCCTATCCCGTCTCGAAGGGGCTGCCTTCGGGGATCCATGCCGCTTTTCCGTGGTCGGCCCTTGGCTAGTCATTACTCGGGCATACGGGTTTGGAAGAGGCCCCACCCGGTTTGATAAGGCCGCTTGGGTTGCCTGGAAGGCCAAAGCCTCATCCTCGTCGTCTTCGGTCGGGTCCTCACTGGTATAGCATCGCCATTCCCAGTGAGGGATCCTTGCTCTGCGCAGGTACGCAATTTCGCTGCTACCCCCACGCGGGACTCCACGTGGGACCCTTGGACGATACGTACCCGGGCCCCCCACCATTTCCGAGTAGAGGGCTCGCCGAGGAATCCGCTCCCTTACCTGGGCTGGTGGCGCGTAGTCCCGCCCCTCGTGCTGCGCTTGACTTTTATTAGACCACATTTTTTCCGGGAGCTGCAGTGGTCCTGGACTAGGTTCCAGGGATCCCTCACCCTCGGTCCCGTCCATCGCCGGCAGAATCCGATGCCCTAACGGTGTTCGCTCCTCCTCATTCCGCGTCCTTCTTCCCTTCTTGGGGCCTGCGGCGCCGCCCTTGGTCTGGGGAGGGGTTCCCTTCGACCCACCATTTAGTCGGCTCCGCTTGGCCGTGCTCAGGTCTGGCGGAGAAATCTCTTTCCGCTTGTCTCCACCACCCGTCGGTGTCATTTGCCGGGTTTCGCCGGGCCTCTTCTCCCTCACCGCGGCCGTAGCTCCCTTCCTCAACTTTAGGCACCACCCCCCTGTCTCGTATCCCAGCGTTTCACTCCGGCGGGTTTCAGGGAGCGGAGCCTCGTCGGTTTGCGAGCCGATGCTCCGAGCATTTCTACCATGGTTGTCCGCTCCTTCGGAGGACTTCCCCACCTTGCCATCGCTGCCGGTCTGTTCCGCCAAGGCTGCAATGCTTCGGAGATGGCTTAAAGCTAATCCGCTCTTCTCCTTGAGTAAGCGACTCACGTTCTTGGTCGTCCTCGAGTATTCATAGATAGCGTTAACGGCGCTCGTAGCCTCTCGAGCCTGTTTGATTAATTTCATAAGCGCCGCTCTGGTAATACCCACACATTCGTCCGGTATGTGGTCCGGGTCTCGCACCGGGGAGCACTCCTTCCGGGTTCCCAGGTCGAGCTGAGCGGTCGGCACCTCGGGGGCTTCTTCCATCGCCCTTGGTTGGTCATCTTCTTTGTTCAATATGCATCCTGTCGGGCTCCTGCTCAGGCTGGCTCTCGGCTTAAACGGGTTGGCTGGCTCGGCCGCCGTCCCCCCTCGTCGAGGAGGAGTCCGCTCGGCACCATATTGTGCCGCCACACCCATACTCCTAACGCTAGTCATATCCAGGTCATTATCCTTTGCGCTGTCCGGGTCGTCACCAGTAAGATCAATCCTAGTTGTTTCTTTATTTATATTTTTAAGAGAATTCATTTTTCATTATCGGCCCCCTTTGGCCGAAGCCTCCGGCGGCCACCGAGTTATGTTGGGGGAACGTGGGGGACCACCTGAGCCTCCCCCTTACCCAGGCTAGGGGACTAACATACTGCGGGGTGGCCCCAGGTGCCCCGCAGGGATCGTTTGCGACCGGGCATCTTTTACGTCGTCCCGGCCATTCAGCCCTCAGCACGTTGCCTTCCACCTTGGCTTACGACGTGGAACCGCAGCTTGGTTTCGCCGCTCAGTACAAGCCCGTCCGGCTAGGGTGGCCCTACCAGGAGATTGAACTCCCGCCGGCATGGCCTTGTACATCATCACGGGTACTCGGCCCCTGCACCACGACGAGGTGGCGGCTCCAAGCAGGGGAACCTAACCTAACCTAACCTAACCTAACCTAACCTAACCTAACCTAACCTAACCTAACCTAACCTAACCTAACCTAACCTAACCTAACCTAACCTAACCTAACCTAACCTAACCTTTTTTTTTTTTTTAAACCCACCATCCATCCCTCTCATTCCTCCCCGGCCCGCTTTCGCATACAGGGAGGAATGCCCGGTACACCGACCCCGGGACGAGCAAATATTAGCGCAGAGGGCGCCCTACAAGTAATTATACATACACATTGGACCGAGTCCAGCCCCTGCCCCAAGCCTGGAGTGGCACAGCCCCCTCCAGTCTCCCCAGTTACTGCCTCGTGCGCATCATTTTTTATCAAGTCATATACAGAGTATGAGTAAGAGTTATAAAACAAAATAGATAAATAAATAAGTAAATAAATAAAATACAGAACCAAGATACAATAAATAAACAATAAATAAAATAGAATAATAATAGTAATAATATAAAAGCGTCTAGTCATTGATGGTAAAAGAAACAAAAAAAAAGGCGTTGATAGAATACATAAAAAAAAAATAGATAAACACCCAACGGTTACTACGCAGATCTTGCGTACAAGTAAGGGGATAGAAAGTTGATAAATTAGGTAATAAATAAAGAAATAAATAAAATAAAGAATAAATAACAAATAAATAAAGTCGCGTTGCAGCTCCAATCGGGTGTAGTGCACAGCCCACTACCCGCGATTCCTCCTAAGGACCCTCACGGTGCAGCAAGGCCCAGTTGGGATGTGTCCGCGCTCTCATCGTCCTGGGGGAGACTCTGAACATCTCTCCCAGAGCGTGCGTTCAGCTCGCGCGTCCGCTCCAGTCGTTGAACCTCATTCTCTTTCTTTATTCGGGAGCCCATAGCTTCCCGTGCAAAGCTCTTCAGCGCCCCCCAAGTAACCTTGTTGCAGCGCGCCCGCTTAATGAGGTCACTGATATCTAATCGACCGCCCAGGGACTCCTCCAGTTTGGCCCGTTCTGCGTTCCACCTGGGGCAGCGCAGCAGGACGTGCTCCGCGTTATCCAACGGGTGATGACAATCCCAGCAGGCAGTACTATCCGCCTTACCGATGCGGGTCCTGTACTCGTTAAATACTCCGTGGCCGGAGAGGAGTTGGGCCAGGTGGTGATCCATGCTCCGCTCGCCTCCGTTCATCAGCCAATCCCTGACATCCGGGATGAGTCTCCTCGTCCAGTTCATAGAGTCAAAGTTAGACCATTCCTCCCTCCATAACAGGGTTATTTGTTCTTTAAGCCCCTTTCTAGCCGCATTTCTACCTCTGGCGGCAGATTGGGTGCCCTCGACTCGGAGCTCTCTAGAAACCCGGAACCATCGTATCCTCTCCTTGATCTGGAGGTGGATGGGGGGAGTACCCGCCAGCACGCAAGCCGCCTCGTAAGCAACGGTGCGGTAGCAACACGCCACCCGGAGCACCGGGACCTTATGGGCTCTCTTCAATGTTGCCCTCAGCGTCGATCTCTCCAGTACCGGGGTTCCCCAAAACGGGGCTCCATAAAGGGCCACGGAGGTCCAAACCGCCTCATAAAGCCTCCTGCAGCGCTGCCCAGGACCCCCGCTGTTGGGCAGCAAAGGAATCAATGCCGACATCAATTTAGTTGCCTTATTCACCGCCCTGGCGATGTGCGGGGCAAAGGTCCTCCTAGAGTCAATTGTCACGCCGAGATACTTCATTTCGGCAACCGCGGCCAACGGTCCGCCCTCCATTGCGAACTCCACTCTACTCGGGATCCATTTCCTCGTAAGAAGTATCGCCTTTGTCTTCTCGGGACATATCCTGAGACCCTTCTGCGCAAACCAACCGATAATCTGTGGGAGCATTGAGCTGATACTATTCTGCAGTTTCTCGTAATCGCGACCGGTGGTCAGCAGCATAAGATCGTCAGCAAACGCAATCATAATGGAGTTGTACCCCGTCAGTTGTAAGACTCCATCGTAGACGATATTCCACAGCAGGGGCCCCAGAACAGACCCCTGGGGTACACCAGCGAATATGGGCACCTTTTTTTCTCCGTATTCCATGTCGGCCACCACGGCTCTACCACTAAGATAACTCCCCAACACCCTTTGCAGGTAGAGAGGCATATCCCTTTCTCTACACTCGCCGAGAACAACATCCCAGGGGAGGGTGTTAAACGCATTCTTAATATCAAAGGTGATGCCTGCACAGACGATATTCCTCTTCCTGGCGTCCTCGACTACCTCGTTTAGTTTGAACAGGGCGTCTAATGTCGATCTCCCTCTCCGGAATCCAAACTGCCTCGGATGGAGGCCTCTCGGGCCCAGGAACCCCTCTATCCTGGCCTTGATCACATATTCCCAGGCTTTAGAAAGCGCTGGGAGGATGCAAATAGGCCGGTAATCCCCCGGCAGAGCTCCCGTCTTGTCCGGCTTCCTGATGCACGCCAGCCGTGCGGTTTTCCACTCTGCCGGGATCCCCTCAGTCAGGGTCGATGTGAAAATGTCCGCTAGGTCTTCCGGCGCATTGGTGGCCACGACCTTAACAATAGCCGCAGGAACCTTATCCACCCCTGCGGCCTTTTTTATATTTAGCTTTCTTACCGCTGCAATAATTTCTTCGGGCAGCACGGGCGGCGTCGCCTGGGCCTCGTGGGAAACCGCGGTAGAGGACCTTTCGCCCAGCTCCACAGGTGGCGTAGTAACGAAAAGCGTCTCTACTATTCTGGCTAGCATTTCGTCCGAAATTGGCGTCGGTACCGCGCCTTTTAGCCTCCGAGTGGTTACCCTGTATGGCTGCCCCCAGGGGTCATTATCTAGGGTTGCGCAAAACTCCCTCCACATACGGGATTTACTGTCGCTTATAGTTGTGCGCAAAACCTTCCTGGCTTGTCTAAACTCCTCTCGAAGAACCTCCCTATCCGGTCTTTTTGTTTTGATCGCACGTTGGGCCCTTCGCCTAAGCTTATTAGCCTTACTTCTTAGCTCGGCAATCTCCTGAGTCCACCAGTAGCAAGGTTTGGCACACTTGCCTCTTACGGATTTTCCCAGAGTAGCCTCACAGATTACCTTCAGCATCGCCGCATACGCCACCGCGGGGGGGGGTCCATCCGTACTCCCCCAGTTGGCACTAGCCTTGGCTTCATTGTATACCTGCAGCACCCGATCCTGGTCCAGGTTCCGCAGTGAGTAGGCCCATCTCCCCGAGGTCTGGCTGCTAGCTGCCACACGGCGAAATTCGTGCAGCAGGTAGTTATGGTCCGAAGCCGTGTAATCGGCCAGAACCCTGCTGAAACTCAGATGTCCGTGAGCTTCTGCGTTTGCCAGGACACAGTCAATCCTCGAGCTCCTTCCATTTCTTTCAAAGGTTGCGCCCCCCCTAGTGATTATTGGGGCCAAACCTTTCTCAATCGCAAGGTCCATGAGTGCTGCCCCCCTATTGTCCAACACTCTGCTACCCCAGGCTGGGGATTTGGCATTAAAGTCCCCAGCCAGAGTTACGTACTTCGTTGTTCCCACCTCTTCCAAGCCGGAGGCTAGACCGCCCAAAAATCCCAGGAACACTTCGTGGTCGACGTTGGGGGAGCAGTAACAGCTCCCCACCGTCCAGTCAGACGCTCGAAGCACGACAAACCCGTCACCCGCAATTATCTCTTGGTGGTTACTGAGGGCGCTGCCCGGCGGGGTGAATACCGCCGCGTCCCCCCGCTTGTCCGGGAGCCAACCCTCAAGAACCCGGTACGGCTCGGAAATACACACTACATCAACTTTATATAGTTGTATAGACTTCAATAAAAGGTCCTGGGCCATCTTACATCGATTCAGATTGATCTGAAGCACTCTCACTAAACCCGCCGGTGTTGCTTCACCCATTATTGCGTGCTGTAGTTTTGCCTCTGTATGCCGGACAATTGAGAGCCCCCGCCACGTGTCTCGTATTAGGCCCTACCAGTCCATCCCTGGAGCACAAAATGCATCTTGGTGACTTGATGCAGTCATCCATTCTATGCCCCTCCAGTCCGCATTTACGGCATAGGGACTTCCCATCCTCGAGGTTCTGACACTCGGCCCCGACGTGTCCCATTTGATGGCATCTGTAGCACCGCGTAATGTCAGGCAGGATCTTCGCCCTGCAGATCACCATACCGATTTTTAGTCTTCCCGATCTCAATTCCCCGTTCACTTTCTTGGAGGGGACCCTCACTATAGCCACCTGAGTTCCATCCCTCATAGATTTCAACGATTGGACTTGTACCTCAGGCGGGTCAAGCTTGGCTGCCTCAGCTAGGTCAGCAGCAACTTCCTCCTTCGTAATGATGGGGTCTAAGCCCCTCAGCTGGAGGGTCGTTGTATCCTGGAGCAGTTTCACCTGGGCACCTTCTCCCAGTCTACTGCGTACCAGGATTCCGACCTCCTCGACCTTCAAATCTTGCCCAATTTCAATTAGCAATTGGCCCGTCCGGGTTTTTCGCACTCCTCTCAGTCCCTTCAGGTGTGCCTTGAGATCCCCTACGATTGTTCTGTACGTTTCCAAGTAGCTGCTTCCCTCTCCGATTTTCACAAGAACTGCCTCCGGTTTGGCCCTTTTTCTTGTTCTCTTTGGCCTTTTTGGAGGGGCCGCCCTTACCGTATCTTGGCTCACGGCTGTCATCTTTTCTCGGCCCGCAGCTGTTCGATCCCGAGGATATCCTCTATGTATCGTTTCCCGGGTTTCCATACCCAGCAGGTCCCCCTCGCCTGCCTCAGTTGGGTCCTCACTAGAGTACCCCCGCCACTCCCAGTGAGGGATCCTGGCATCTCGAAGGTACGCTAATTCCGCGTTAGGAGGGTTTCGAAACGGTCCCCTTCTCTCCTCTCTTACCGTCTCGGCGTACGTTAGTCGTTTAGGAGATCGTTCCCTTGGTATTACGTTAGAGACATAGTCCCATGCGGCGTCAGGAGTGGGCCGTGTAGGCCGGATGGGTCGTCCCCGGTTCCGCCTACTGCGCGGAAGAAGGCGCGGCGGCGGACCGGCATCCAGGTCCATAAGATCTGCATAGTCGTCAGAGGGTGGCCTAATCATAGGACTCCCTAGGTCCGATTCGCTTGGTTCTGAGGGGCTCACCGCCCTCCCCCTCACGAGTTCGTTACCCCGTTCACTTAGTTGGGTCACATTCTCCGAAGTCTTGGCGTTAGGCCGACTACGCTTCTTCCCTTCTTGGTCCGGGGGGGTCCTTTCTTTTCTCTTAAGTCTACTACTCTTTGGTCGGGTTCGCTCCTTAGTAGTCTCTTTAGTCCCGGTACCTCTCCTCGTTTGCAGGGTCCATCCTTCCTGCACTTCTTTTGGCGTGCGGATGCCCATGCTGGGCGCTCGTTCCTCTGTTTGGGTGGTTGCACTTGAGGTTCCCGTTTTCGCCTTTCCAGTACCCGCCTCCTGAGCCGTATTTTCCTCCCGTCGGTAGCGGCGGGTCTGCTCGAGTCCTTCAGACAGGCTCTCCAGGTGTCTGATAGCCTGGGCACTCTTTTCTCTGAGCAGTCGGCTCACGTTCTTTGTTGTGGTTGCGTATTCATAGATCGCGCCAACCGCCAGGCTTGCATCCCGTATTTTTTTCAACATCTTGTTGATCGTGTCCCGAGGTACCAGCACGTTGTCCGTCCGCGTCTCGTCAACCATCCGCTCCGCCGTTTCGATCTTCTCAGCTGAAACCGGTGGGTGGGCATCTCCTACCTCACGTGGATCTTCCTCTTCCGCTGTACACATCTCGTTTTCTCGAGTCGAGACCAGTCTGGTCGGGCTTCGGCTCAGGCTGGCCCTAGGCTTAAATGGGTTTCCAACCTCAGCCACAGCGCCGCTTAGCTTATTACCCGGATCCCTTTCCTGGAGTTCCGGAGCCACACTTTTTTGTCCCATTGTTTCGATTTCCAAATCCGTAATGATTGCCAAGTCGTCATCAGATATTTCCGTCAGGTTTAGGTTTTTAGGGTTTATGGAGCTCATATTTCATAATCGGCCCCCTTTGGCCGAAGCCTCCGGCGGCCACTGTATTTCGTTGGGGGAACTGGAGGACCACCTGAGCCTCCCCCTTACCCAGGCTAGGGGACTAACATACTGCGGGGTGGCCCCTGGTGCCCCGCAGGGATCGTTTGCGACCGGGCATCTTTTACGTCGTCCCGGCCATTCAGCCCTCAGCACGTTGCCTTCCACCTTGGCTTACGACGTGGAACCGCAGCTTAGTTTCGCCGCTCCGTACAAGCCCGCCCGGCTAGGGTGGCCCTACCAGGAGATTGAACTCCCGCCGGCATGGCCCTGTACATCATCACGGGTACTCGGCCCCTGCACCACGACGAGGTGGCGGCTCCAAGCAGGGGTACCTAACCTAACCTAACCTAACCTAACCTAACCTAACCTAACCTAACCTAACCTAACCTAACCTAACCTAACCTAACCTAACCTTTTTTTTTTTTTTTTTTTTAAACCCTCCATCCATCCCTCTCATTCCTCCCCGCCCCGCTTTCGCATACAGGGAGGAATGCCCGGTACACCGACCCCGGGACGAGCAGAAAAAAATACTAGCGCAGAAGGCGCCTCCGCGAGAAAAGCCCGGCTTCGTGCCCGGGCACCGAGCCTACATATAATTGTAGTTAGAACGTAACAGACCGTTACCTACATTCCATACCGGCGGGGGGATGTCCCCTAATCAACTAAGTACATTACTATTAGCGTTATAGTACAATAGACTAAATAAAAAAAAAGCCTATAGTAAACAAGTCCAGAATTAAATAAATAAATAACAAATAAATAAATAAATACATAAATTAATAAATCGTTATGCCTGCGGGGATCAGAGTCCCCTGGGTCAAGTGTTTCCTTGCTCCGTGAGTCGTTGTGTACGTTGTCCTCTACGTTGTGGGACCCCATCTCTTGTCCTTTCCTGTTTTTGAATCTCGTTCTCCTTTCGGGTTCTTGAGTCCATGACGGTATGCGCGAACTTTTTTAGCGCCATCCAGGAGTCCCTATTATTGCTGGCTCGTCTCACCAGGTCCTGGGCATTTTCTATCGTACCCAAAGCCTCCTCGAGCGAAGCCCTCTCATCATTCCAACGAGGGCAAGTCTGAAGGACGTGTTCCGCGTTGTCGTCAATATAACCACAATCCCAGCATCTGGAGTCCGTCGTCTTGCCGATACGGACTCTGAATTCGTTGAAGACTCCATGTCCGGTTAGGAGTTGCGCGAGGTGGTAATCCACGTCGGCTTTGCCCCTACCCTTCAGCCACTCCTTGATGTCAGGTATTAGCCTCCTAGTCCAGTTGGTCTCGCTAAACTCCTCCCATTCTTTTTGCCATAGGTCTACAATCCTTGCTTTAAGAGCTTTCCTCTCCTTATCCCTCCACGCCCCGCTAGTGGGTAGGCCCTTAACTCTGGCGGATCTCATCGTATGGTACCATCGTACTCTTTCTTTAATTTGGAGGTGTACCGGAAGTATACCTGCTAGAACACAGGCTGCTTCGTACGCCGTGGTACGGTAGCAGCACGCCACTCTCACTACAGGTACCTTGTGGGCTCTTCTTAGGGTGGTTCGAAGGGCATCCCTCTCTAGGACGGGGGTTCCCCATAGTGGGGCCCCGTATAGCGCCACCGAGCTCCAGACAGCTTCATAGAGTCTCCTACACGGCAGTCCCGGGCCCCCATGATTCGGCAGTAAGGGGATTAACGCCGCCATTAGCCGGGTGGCCTTGCCCACTGCCTTACTGACTTGGGGGGCGAACGTCCTCTTCACGTCCCAGGTCACCCCCAAGTACCTCATTTCTGCCGTTGCCGTTATTTTTCTGCCGCCAATGCTAAACTCGGCGGGGCTAGGTACCCACTTCCGTGTAAGCAAAATCACGTTGGTCTTCTCGTGGCACACCTGTAGCTCTTTACCCGCGAACCACCCGAGTATCTCGGGGATTATGGCATTGACGTTTCTCCGCAGCTTCTCGTAATCCCGGCCGGTCGTTATGAGGAGTAGGTCGTCAGCGAAGGCAATCACGGTGGCGTTATGCCCCGACGTCAATAGTACCTTGTCATAGACTAGGTTCCACAGTAGGGGGCCAAGCACGGACCCCTGAGGTACCCCCGCATATACAGGGATCGTTTCGGCGCCCCTCTCGCTCTTGACTACGATAGTTCTCTCGCTAAGGTAGTTCTTCAAGACATTTATTAGATACCGTGGAAAATTCCTGTTACGGCATTCGTTGAAGACTCCTTTCCACGGTAGAGTGTTAAAGGCGTTCTGTACGTCAAACGCGACCGCCACACATAGCATATTCCTCCGTCTAGCTTCTTCAACCACCTCATTCACCTTAAAGAGGGCGTCCAATGTCGACTTCCCCTTTCGAAAGCCGAATTGCCTAGGGTGGAGGCCGGTAGGGCCCAGAAATTCTTCAATTCTATTTTTAACTACATACTCCCACACTTTAGATAGTGCAGGGAGGATGCATATGGGCCTAAAGTCGCCGGGAGTCGTCCCCGTCTTATTTGGCTTCCTGAAGCATACGAGGCGAGCCCGTTTCCACTCCGGCGGTATTCCGTGCGTAAAAGTGGCGTTAAACACCTTGGCGAGATCCTCCGGGGCATTGTTCGCCAACATTTTAATGACAGCTGCCGGGACCCTGTCCACTCCTACCGCTTTTTTAATCTTTATTCGTTTGGCAGCAGCAATTATCTCGCTCGGTGTAACTGCTGCAAAGTCTTGTTCCTCGGGGAATGGGTCATTCGAGTACTCTTCTTCACCGATCGCAGGTGGCGTCACTACAAACAGTTTTTTAACAATCTTCTCAGTCATTTCGTCCGGAATAGGTGCCGAGTTCGTCCCTTTTAGTTTCCTAGTGACGACAATATACGGTTTCCCCCACGGATTGTTGTCCAGAGTAGCACAGAATTCCAGCCACTTCCTTTCTTTGCTGTCTCTAATCTCGATCCGTAACTTCTTCCTTGCTTCTTTGAATAGGAGGACCAGTTCCAGTCTGTCTGGCATATTCTTCCTGACAGCCCGCTGCGCCCTTCTCCTACGTTTATTGGTGGTGCTCCTGAGATTGGCGATCTCTTCGGTCCACCAATAGCAGGCCTTCCCTTTTCCTACCACCGCTTTTTTTAGGAGAGTTTTATCGCACACCGCTTGGACCAGCGCAGTATATGCTCCGGGGAGGGAGGATTCATTCGGGGATCCCTCCTGTAGACGTTCCATCATTTCGTGGTATGCACTCAAGACTTTTTCCTGGTCCCCATCGCCTAGTGCATATTTCCATCCTGATTCATCCTTCTTAGGGAAACCCACAGGGATGAATTCGTGAAGCAGGTATAGGTGGTCGGAGGCAGTATAGTCCGCAAGTACCCGGCTGTATCTCAGCCGCCCGTGGGCCCCAGCGTTAATCAGGATGCAGTCAATTCTGGACCTTCTCCCACATCTTTCGTAGGTAGGCCCCCCGGTAGAGTTTATCGGGACCAACCCTTTCTCTAGAGCGAGGTCCATCATCGTCGCCCCGCGTTCGTCCAGCACCTTGCTGCCCCACGCTGGGGATTTGGCATTGAAGTCCCCTGCGAGAGCCACGTACTCGGATTCACCCATATTTTCCATTCCATTCGCTACACCATTGGCGAAATCCAGGAAGGCCTCGTACGGTACATTGGGAGAGCAATAACAGCTCCCCACGAGCCATCCGGCCGCTCTTAAGAGAACGTACCCCTCGCCCACCTTAACTTCATCGTGGGCTCCTAGGGCACTGCCAGGGGGAGTGTAAATAGCCGCGTCCCCCCTTGTATCCGAGTGCCACCCTTCTAATATTCGGTGGGGCTCCGAGATACAAATTACGTCTGCCTTATACAGGGCAGCGGACTTGGCCAGCAGTTCTTGCGCCAGCTTACACCTATTCAGATTGATCTGCAGTATCCTTATTTGCCTTCTATGAATCCTATTGGCCATTAATAAGGTTCATATAGTTTCCTCTGAATGCCGGGCAGTTAAGGGCTCCTGCCACGTGCCTTACGTTTGATCCCTCGAGTCCCGTATTGGAGCAAACTACGCATTTAGGTGATCTATCACATGCCTCCATATTATGTCCTTCCTGGCCACATTTACGGCACAAGGATTTTCCTGCTTCTAAGTTTATGCACTCTGCCCCAAAGTGGCCACTCTGGTGGCAGCGGTAGCATCTGATGATTTCAGGGAGTATCCTGGCTCGGCATATTACAAGCCCAATTCTGATACGCCCCGACCTCAACTCCCCGTTCACCTTCCTTGTTGGGATCCTGGCTATGGCCGCCTGCGTACCGTCCCTCATCGTCCTCAGAGTCTGTACGTTTACCTCGGCGGGATCAATCTTACCCGCCTCGGCCAGGTCAGACGCTACCTCCTCCTTGGTAATGATGGGGTCCAATCCCCTAATTTGGAGGGTCGTTGTTTCCTGTAAGATCTTGACTTGAGCCCCCTCGCCTAGGCCTTTCCGAACTGCGCTGTTCACCTCCTCGACCTTCCCGTCGGGTCCAACTTCAATCAGCATTTGCCCTGTTCTCGTCTTGCGTACTCCTTTGACCCCTTTATTAAGGGTTTTCAATTCCCCTACTATGGCCTTGTAAGTCTCCAGGTAATTCCTACCTGGTTCTATTCTCACCAGGACCGCTTCGGGTTTAACCCTTTTCCTCGGCCGTTTCCCTTTCTTCACTGGTTCCGTGCTGGGGGGCACCTGTCGTTTGTGCACTGCATTCGTCCACCTGTCCTCTACCCGTGCCGCCATGTAGGGAGGGCGTCCCCCTTTCTTACTTCTTCCGGTCGGCGTTTCTTCGTTCCCATCATCGGAAGACTCCCCGCTGGAATAATCGTACCACTCCCAGTGAGGTATCCTAGCCTTACGTAGGTATGTCATCTCCGGGTTAGGCCTGAGGCCTTTACCATACGGGTCCTCGTACTTGTTGTCCACTACCTCCGAGTAGAGGGGCTGCTTACGTGTACTTTTCCACTTGGGGACACCCGTAACGTAATCCCATTTATCTTCCGGCGCAGTCCGTGGCCTCCTTCTTGGTGGAGCTGGGAGCACTCCCGTCTCGTAACCAATATCCCCTAGGTTACCCGGAGAGGCCCTCCTCCTAGTGCTTCTGCGGGCGGTTGGGGTATGATCCTCGGGTCCCAGCAAACTCCCCCTCGTAGGGTCGTTGACCCATCTTGCTGATAAGATTGCACTTCCAGTTCCCCTCGTGGTTTGGGTAGTATTTCCTACCCCCCTAGCATTTGGTCGACTACGTTTAGCCTTTGATAATTCAGGTGGCGAGATTTCCTTCCTTTTGTCTCCCCCCCCTGAAGGTGTCGTATTCAAATTTGCATTGGAGGTGTATTCATTAGCCTCGTTCGTGGTTTCTTCTTCTCTATTCCCGTGGCCCCCCCCTGGGCCTTTGGTAGTGGGGATTTTCTTGTTCTCTCCTACGAACATCTCCGTTTGCGCGGCTCTATCTGCGGTCATGCTCTTTGGGTAGCTCCTTGCATGGACCATCCCTATCCTAGACTTTCCATACCGTAGAGCCTCTTCGAGTTCCTTAGCCAAACTCTCTAAGTAATTAAGGGCCACACCGCTCTTTCCTTTCAGGATACGGTTGACATTCTTAGTGGTAGCCGCGTATTGATAAATGGCTTTTACCGCCTTCGTAGCTTCTCGCGCATTCGTTACCATCTTCTCTAGATTTTCTTGGGCAATAAGAACGCCTTCATCCTGACTATTCTCGACATAATGATCGACAGGTTTCCTCATTCCTCCTTCCCCCTGTTTGGGCGAATCCTCAATTTCGAGGACCACATCTTCTGGGCTCTTCTCTCGGGTATTCCCCAGGATCTTGGTGGGTCCCGATGGGCTTCTACTTAGGCTAGCCCTAGGTTTGAAGGGATTAGCACTCTCGGTGTTTGCCTCGTTTGCAGTAGATCCGTTAGTCTTAGGGGCCAGGATTGGGGCCTCATCTCGTATGTCCATAAGTCCATCATCGTTATCCAATATGCATTCCAGGTCATCATCGCAGGGTTCCATCCGGTTTGTTTTTTTAAGTGTAAGTTTTTCCATATTCATAACCGGCCCCCTTTGGCCGAAGCCGCCGGCGGCCACTGATTTAATTGGAGGACTAAGGACCACCTACGCCTCCTCCTTACGTAGGCTAGGGGACTAATCTACTATGGGGTGGCCCCAGGTGCCCCATAGGGACCGTTTGCGACCGTACTGTTTTTAAGTCGCTCCGGCCATGCAGCTCTCGGCACGATGCCTCACATCTAAGCTTGCGACTGTTGACCACTCACTCTTTCGCATTCCGTTTCGACAGCCAAAGCCGCCGTCACAGAACCCCAGGGAGCCCCACGAGGAGGTGAGGTGAGTGGATCATTTGACCAGGAAAGGCCCGCCGACTTTCCCGAAGTACCACCGCCGAACACGGTAGGTACCTAGGATCCTAAGGTCGTACCGTGGTTCTTAAGTGGACACATCAAGTCCATCGTGGTTTTTGACCCAACTCCGAGATCATCATTGTCGGGAAAACCAGTCCCAGTCTCCGCTCCCCTAACCTAACCTAACCTAACCTAACCTAACCTAACCTAACCTAACCTAACCTAACCTAACCTAACCTAACCTAACCTAACCTAACCTAACCTAACCTAACCTAACCTAACCTTTTTTTTTTTTTTTTAACCCACCATCCATCCCTCTCATTCCTCCCCGGCCCGCTTTCGCATACAGGGAGGAATGCCCGGTACACCGACCCCGGGACGAGCAAATATTAGCGCAGAGGGCGCCCTACAAGTAATTATACATACACATTGGACCGAGTCCAGCCCCTGCCCCAAGCCTGGAGTGGCACAGCCCCCTCCAGTCTCCCCAGTTACTGCCTCGTGCGCATCATTTTTTATCAAGTCATATACAGAGTATGAGTAAGAGTTATAAAACAAAATAGATAAATAAATAAGTAAATAAATAAAATACAGAACCAAGATACAATAAATAAACAATAAATAAAATAGAATAATAATAGTAATAATATAAAAGCGTCTAGTCATTGATGGTAAAAGAAACAAAAAAAAAAGGCGTTGATAGAATACATAAAAAAAAAATAGATAAACACCCAACGGTTACTACGCAGATCTTGCGTACAAGTAAGGGGATAGAAAGTTGATAAATTAGGTAATAAATAAAGAAATAAATAAAATAAAGAATAAATAACAAATAAATAAAGTCGCGTTGCAGCTCCAATCGGGTGTAGTGCAAAGCCCACTACCCGCGATTCCTCCTAAGGACCCTCACGGTGCAGCAAGGCCCAGTTGGGATGTGTCCGCGCTCTCATCGTCCTGGGGGAGACTCTGAACATCTCTCCCAGAGCGTGCGTTCAGCTCGCGCGTCCGCTCCAGTCGTTGAACCTCATTCTCTTTCTTTATTCGGGAGCCCATAGCTTCCCGTGCAAAGCTCTTCAGCGCCCCCCAAGTAACCTTGTTGCAGCGCGCCCGCTTAATGAGGTCACTGATATCTAATCGACCGCTCAGGGACTCCTCCAGTTTGGCCCGTTCTGCGTTCCACCTGGGGCAGCGCAGCAGGACGTGCTCCGCGTTATCCAACGGGTGATGACAATCCCAGCAGGCAGTACTATCCGCCTTACCGATGCGGGTCCTGTACTCGTTAAATACTCCGTGGCCGGAGAGGAGTTGGGCCAGGTGGTGATCCATGCTCCGCTCGCCTCCGTTCATCAGCCAATCCCTGACATCCGGGATGAGTCTCCTCGTCCAGTTCATAGAGTCAAAGTTAGACCATTCCTCCCTCCATAACAGGGTTATTTGTTCTTTAAGCCCCTTTCTAGCCGCATTTCTACCTCTGGCGGCAGATTGGGTGCCCTCGACTCGGAGCTCTCTAGAAACCCGGAACCATCGTATCCTCTCCTTGATCTGGAGGTGGATGGGGGGAGTACCCGCCAGCACGCAAGCCGCCTCGTAAGCAACGGTGCGGTAGCAACACGCCACCCGGAGCACCGGGACCTTATGGGCTCTCTTCAATGTTGCCCTCAGCGTCGATCTCTCCAGTACCGGGGTTCCCCAAAACGGGGCTCCATAAAGGGCCACGGAGGTCCAAACCGCCTCATAAAGCCTCCTGCAGCGCTGCCCAGGACCCCCGCTGTTGGGCAGCAAAGGAATCAATGCCGACATCAATTTAGTTGCCTTATTCACCGCCCTGGCGATGTGCGGGGCAAAGGTCCTCCTAGAGTCAATTGTCACGCCGAGATACTTCATTTCGGCAACCGCGGCCAACGGTCCGCCCTCCATTGCGAACTCCACTCTACTCGGGATCCATTTCCTCGTAAGAAGTATCGCCTTTGTCTTCTCGGGACATATCCTGAGACCCTTCTGCGCAAACCAACCGATAATCTGTGGGAGCATTGAGCTGATACTATTCTGCAGTTTCTCGTAATCGCGACCGGTGGTCAGCAGCATAAGATCGTCAGCAAACGCAATCATAATGGAGTTGTACCCCGTCAGTTGTAAGACTCCATCGTAGACGATATTCCACAGCAGGGGCCCCAGAACAGACCCCTGGGGTACACCAGCGAATATGGGCACCTTTTTTTCTCCGTATTCCATGTCGGCCACCACGGCTCTACCACTAAGATAACTCCCCAACACCCTTTGCAGGTAGAGAGGCATATCCCTTTCTCTACACTCGCCGAGAACAACATCCCAGGGGAGGGTGTTAAACGCATTCTTAATATCAAAGGTGATGCCTGCACAGACGATATTCCTCTTCCTGGCGTCCTCGACTACCTCGTTTAGTTTGAACAGGGCGTCTAATGTCGATCTCCCTCTCCGGAATCCAAACTGCCTCGGATGGAGGCCTCTCGGGCCCAGGAACCCCTCTATCCTGGCCTTGATCACATATTCCCAGGCTTTAGAAAGCGCTGGGAGGATGCAAATAGGCCGGTAATCCCCCGGCAGAGCTCCCGTCTTGTCCGGCTTCCTGATGCACGCCAGCCGTGCGGTTTTCCACTCTGCCGGGATCCCCTCAGTCAGGGTCGATGTGAAAATGTCCGCTAGGTCTTCCGGCGCATTGGTGGCCACGACCTTAACAATAGCCGCAGGAACCTTATCCACCCCTGCGGCCTTTTTTATATTTAGCTTTCTTACCGCTGCAATAATTTCTTCGGGCAGCACGGGCGGCGTCGCCTGGGCCTCGTGGGAAACCGCGGTAGAGGACCTTTCGCCCAGCTCCACAGGTGGCGTAGTAACGAAAAGCGTCTCTACTATTCTGGCTAGCATTTCGTCCGAAATTGGCGTCGGTACCGCGCCTTTTAGCCTCCGAGTGGTTACCCTGTATGGCTGCCCCCAGGGGTCATTATCTAGGGTTGCGCAAAACTCCCTCCACATACGGGATTTACTGTCGCTTATAGTTGTGCGCAAAACCTTCCTGGCTTGTCTAAACTCCTCTCGAAGAACCTCCCTATCCGGTCTTTTTGTTTTGATCGCACGTTGGGCCCTTCGCCTAAGCTTATTAGCCTTACTTCTTAGCTCGGCAATCTCCTGAGTCCACCAGTAGCAAGGTTTGGCACACTTGCCTCTTACGGATTTTCCCAGAGTAGCCTCACAGATTACCTTCAGCATCGCCGCATACGCCACCGCGGGGGGGGGTCCATCCGTACTCCCCCAGTTGGCACTAGCCTTGGCTTCATTGTATACCTGCAGCACCCGATCCTGGTCCAGGTTCCGCAGTGAGTAGGCCCATCTCCCCGAGGTCTGGCTGCTAGCTGCCACACGGCGAAATTCGTGCAGCAGGTAGTTATGGTCCGAAGCCGTGTAATCGGCCAGAACCCTGCTGAAACTCAGATGTCCGTGAGCTTCTGCGTTTGCCAGGACACAGTCAATCCTCGAGCTCCTTCCATTTCTTTCAAAGGTTGCGCCCCCCCTAGTGATTATTGGGGCCAAACCTTTCTCAATCGCAAGGTCCATGAGTGCTGCCCCCCTATTGTCCAACACTCTGCTACCCCAGGCTGGGGATTTGGCATTAAAGTCCCCAGCCGGAGTTACGTACTTCGTTGTTCCCACCTCTTCCAAGCCGGAGGCTAGACCGCCCAAAAATCCCAGGAACACTTCGTGGTCGACGTTGGGGGAGCAGTAACAGCTCCCCACCGTCCAGTCAGACGCTCGAAGCACGACAAACCCGTCACCCGCAATTATCTCTTGGTGGTTACTGAGGGCGCTGCCCGGCGGGGTGAATACCGCCGCGTCCCCCCGCTTGTCCGGGAGCCAACCCTCAAGAACCCGGTACGGCTCGGAAATACACACTACATCAACTTTATATAGTTGTATAGACTTCAATAAAAGGTCCTGGGCCATCTTACATCGATTCAGATTGATCTGAAGCACTCTCACTAAACCCGCCGGTGTTGCTTCACCCATTATTGCGTGCTGTAGTTTTGCCTCTGTATGCCGGACAATTGAGAGCCCCCGCCACGTGTCTCGTATTAGGCCCTACCAGTCCATCCCTGGAGCACAAAATGCATCTTGGTGACTTGATGCAGTCATCCATTCTATGCCCCTCCAGTCCGCATTTACGGCATAGGGACTTCCCATCCTCGAGGTTCTGACACTCGGCCCCGACGTGTCCCATTTGATGGCATCTGTAGCACCGCGTAATGTCAGGCAGGATCTTCGCCCTGCAGATCACCATACCGATTTTTAGTCTTCCCGATCTCAATTCCCCGTTCACTTTCTTGGAGGGGACCCTCACTATAGCCACCTGAGTTCCATCCCTCATAGATTTCAACGATTGGACTTGTACCTCAGGCGGGTCAAGCTTGGCTGCCTCAGCTAGGTCAGCAGCAACTTCCTCCTTCGTAATGATGGGGTCTAAGCCCCTCAGCTGGAGGGTCGTTGTATCCTGGAGCAGTTTCACCTGGGCACCTTCTCCCAGTCTACTGCGTACCAGGATTCCGACCTCCTCGACCTTCAAATCTTGCCCAATTTCAATTAGCAATTGGCCCGTCCGGGTTTTTCGCACTCCTCTCAGTCCCTTCAGGTGTGCCTTGAGATCCCCTACGATTGTTCTGTACGTTTCCAAGTAGCTGCTTCCCTCTCCGATTTTCACAAGAACTGCCTCCGGTTTGGCCCTTTTTCTTGTTCTCTTTGGCCTTTTTGGAGGGGCCGCCCTTACCGTATCTTGGCTCACGGCTGTCATCTTTTCTCGGCCCGCAGCTGTTCGATCCCGAGGATATCCTCTATGTATCGTTTCCCGGGTTTCCATACCCAGCAGGTTCCCCTCGCCTGCCTCAGTTGGGTCCTCACTAGAGTACCCCCGCCACTCCCAGTGAGGGATCCTGGCATCTCGAAGGTACGCTAATTCCGCGTTAGGAGGGTTTCGAAACGGTCCCCTTCTCTCCTCTCTTACCGTCTCGGCGTACGTTAGTCGTTTAGGAGATCGTTCCCTTGGTATTACGTTAGAGACATAGTCCCATGCGGCGTCAGGAGTGGGCCGTGTAGGCCGGATGGGTCGTCCCCGGTTCCGCCTACTGCGCGGAAGAAGGCGCGGCGGCGGACCGGCATCCAGGTCCATAAGATCTGCATAGTCGTCAGAGGGTGGCCTAATCATAGGACTCCCTAGGTCCGATTCGCTTGGTTCTGAGGGGCTCACCGCCCTCCCCCTCACGAGTTCGTTACCCCGTTCACTTAGTTGGGTCACATTCTCCGAAGTCTTGGCGTTAGGCCGACTACGCTTCTTCCCTTCTTGGTCCGGGGGGGTCCTTTCTTTTCTCTTAAGTCTACTACTCTTTGGTCGGGTTCGCTCCTTAGTAGTCTCTTTAGTCCCGGTACCTCTCCTCGTTTGCAGGGTCCATCCTACCTGCACTTCTTTTGGCGTGCGGATGCCCATGCTGGGCGCTCGTTCCTCTGTTTGGGTGGTTGCACTTGAGGTTCCCGTTTTCGCCTTTCCAGTACCCGCCTCCTGAGCCGTATTTTCCTCCCGTCGGTAGCGGCGGGTCTGCTCGAGTCCTTCAGACAGGCTCTCCAGGTGTCTGATAGCCTGGGCACTCTTTTCTCTGAGCAGTCGGCTCACGTTCTTTGTTGTGGTTGCGTATTCATAGATCGCGCCAACCGCCAGGCTTGCATCCCGTATTTTTTTCAACATCTTGTTGATCGTGTCCCGAGGTACCAGCACGTTGTCCGTCCGCGTCTCGTCAACCATCCGCTCCGCCGTTTCGATCTTCTCAGCTGAAACCGGTGGGTGGGCATCTCCTACCTCACGTGGATCTTCCTCTTCCGCTGTACACATCTCGTTTTCTCGAGTCGAGACCAGTCTGGTCGGGCTTCGGCTCAGGCTGGCCCTAGGCTTAAATGGGTTTCCAACCTCAGCCACAGCGCCGCTTAGCTTATTACCCGGATCCCTTTCCTGGAGTTCCGGAGCCACACTTTTTTGTCCCATTGTTTCGATTTCCAAATCCGTAATGATTGCCAAGTCGTCATCAGATATTTCCGTCAGGTTTAGGTTTTTAGGGTTTATGGAGCTCATATTTCATAATCGGCCCCCTTTGGCCGAAGCCTCCGGCGGCCACTGTATTTCGTTGGGGGAACTGGAGGACCACCTGAGCCTCCCCCTTACCCAGGCTAGGGGACTAACATACTGCGGGGTGGCCCCTGGTGCCCCGCAGGGATCGTTTGCGACCGGGCATCTTTTACGTCGTCCCGGCCATTCAGCCCTCAGCACGTTGCCTTCCACCTTGGCTTACGACGTGGAACCGCAGCTTAGTTTCGCCGCTCCGTACAAGCCCGCCCGGCTAGGGTGGCCCTACCAGGAGATTGAACTCCCGCCGGCATGGCCCTGTACATCATCACGGGTACTCGGCCCCTGCACCACGACGAGGTGGCGGCTCCAAGCAGGGGAACCTAACCTAACCTAACCTAACCTAACCTAACCTAACCTTTTTTTTTTTTTTTTTTAAACCCACCATCCATCCCTCTCATTCCTCCCCGGCCCGCTTTCGCATACAGGGAGGAATGCCCGGTACACCGACCCCGGGACGAGCAAATATTAGCGCAGAGGGCGCCCTACAAGTAATTATACATACACATTGGACCGAGTCCAGCCCCTGCCCCAAGCCTGGAGTGGCACAGCCCCCTCCAGTCTCCCCAGTTACTGCCTCGTGCGCATCATTTTTTATCAAGTCATATACAGAGTATGAGTAAGAGTTATAAAACAAAATAGATAAATAAATAAGTAAATAAATAAAATACAGAACCAAGATACAATAAATAAACAATAAATAAAATAGAATAATAATAGTAATAATATAAAAGCGTCTAGTCATTGATGGTAAAAGAAACAAAAAAAAAGGCGTTGATAGAATACATAAAAAAAAAATAGATAAACACCCAACGGTTACTACGCAGATCTTGCGTACAAGTAAGGGGATAGAAAGTTGATAAATTAGGTAATAAATAAAGAAATAAATAAAATAAAGAATAAATAACAAATAAATAAAGTCGCGTTGCAGCTCCAATCGGGTGTAGTGCACAGCCCACTACCCGCGATTCCTCCTAAGGACCCTCACGGTGCAGCAAGGCCCAGTTGGGATGTGTCCGCGCTCTCATCGTCCTGGGGGAGACTCTGAACATCTCTCCCAGAGCGTGCGTTCAGCTCGCGCGCCCGCTCCAGTCGTTGAACCTCATTCTCTTTCTTTATTCGGGAGCCCATAGCTTCCCGTGCAAAGCTCTTCAGCGCCCCCCAAGTAACCTTGTTGCAGCGCGCCCGCTTAATGAGGTCACTGATATCTAATCGACCGCCCAGGGACTCCTCCAGTTTGGCCCGTTCTGCGTTCCACCTGGGGCAGCGCAGCAGGACGTGCTCCGCGTTATCCAACGGGTGATGACAATCCCAGCAGGCAGTACTATCCGCCTTACCGATGCGGGTCCTGTACTCGTTAAATACTCCGTGGCCGGAGAGGAGTTGGGCCAGGTGGTGATCCATGCTCCGCTCGCCTCCGTTCATCAGCCAATCCCTGACATCCGGGATGAGTCTCCTCGTCCAGTTCATAGAGTCAAAGTTAGACCATTCCTCCCTCCATAACAGGGTTATTTGTTCTTTAAGCCCCTTTCTAGCCGCATTTCTACCTCTGGCGGCAGATTGGGTGCCCTCGACTCGGAGCTCTCTAGAAACCCGGAACCATCGTATCCTCTCCTTGATCTGGAGGTGGATGGGGGGAGTACCCGCCAGCACGCAAGCCGCCTCGTAAGCAACGGTGCGGTAGCAACACGCCACCCGGAGCACCGGGACCTTATGGGCTCTCTTCAATGTTGCCCTCAGCGTCGATCTCTCCAGTACCGGGGTTCCCCAAAACGGGGCTCCATAAAGGGCCACGGAGGTCCAAACCGCCTCATAAAGCCTCCTGCAGCGCTGCCCAGGACCCCCGCTGTTGGGCAGCAAAGGAATCAATGCCGACATCAATTTAGTTGCCTTATTCACCGCCCTGGCGATGTGCGGGGCAAAGGTCCTCCTAGAGTCAATTGTCACGCCGAGATACTTCATTTCGGCAACCGCGGCCAACGGTCCGCCCTCCATTGCGAACTCCACTCTACTCGGGATCCATTTCCTCGTAAGAAGTATCGCCTTTGTCTTCTCGGGACATATCCTGAGACCCTTCTGCGCAAACCAACCGATAATCTGTGGGAGCATTGAGCTGATACTATTCTGCAGTTTCTCGTAATCGCGACCGGTGGTCAGCAGCATAAGATCGTCAGCAAACGCAATCATAATGGAGTTGTACCCCGTCAGTTGTAAGACTCCATCGTAGACGATATTCCACAGCAGGGGCCCCAGAACAGACCCCTGGGGTACACCAGCGAATATGGGCACCTTTTTTTCTCCGTATTCCATGTCGGCCACCACGGCTCTACCACTAAGATAACTCCCCAACACCCTTTGCAGGTAGAGAGGCATATCCCTTTCTCTACACTCGCCGAGAACAACATCCCAGGGGAGGGTGTTAAACGCATTCTTAATATCAAAGGTGATGCCTGCACAGACGATATTCCTCTTCCTGGCGTCCTCGACTACCTCGTTTAGTTTGAACAGGGCGTCTAATGTCGATCTCCCTCTCCGGAATCCAAACTGCCTCGGATGGAGGCCTCTCGGGCCCAGGAACCCCTCTATCCTGGCCTTGATCACATATTCCCAGGCTTTAGAAAGCGCTGGGAGGATGCAAATAGGCCGGTAATCCCCCGGCAGAGCTCCCGTCTTGTCCGGCTTCCTGATGCACGCCAGCCGTGCGGTTTTCCACTCTGCCGGGATCCCCTCAGTCAGGGTCGATGTGAAAATGTCCGCTAGGTCTTCCGGCGCATTGGTGGCCACGACCTTAACAATAGCCGCAGGAACCTTATCCACCCCTGCGGCCTTTTTTATATTTAGCTTTCTTACCGCTGCAATAATTTCTTCGGGCAGCACGGGCGGCGTCGCCTGGGCCTCGTGGGAAACCGCGGTAGAGGACCTTTCGCCCAGCTCCACAGGTGGCGTAGTAACGAAAAGCGTCTCTACTATTCTGGCTAGCATTTCGTCCGAAATTGGCGTCGGTACCGCGCCTTTTAGCCTCCGAGTGGTTACCCTGTATGGCTGCCCCCAGGGGTCATTATCTAGGGTTGCGCAAAACTCCCTCCACATACGGGATTTACTGTCGCTTATAGTTGTGCGCAAAACCTTCCTGGCTTGTCTAAACTCCTCTCGAAGAACCTCCCTATCCGGTCTTTTTGTTTTGATCGCACGTTGGGCCCTTCGCCTAAGCTTATTAGCCTTACTTCTTAGCTCGGCAATCTCCTGAGTCCACCAGTAGCAAGGTTTGGCACACTTGCCTCTTACGGATTTTCCCAGAGTAGCCTCACAGATTACCTTCAGCATCGCCGCATACGCCACCGCGGGGGGGGGTCCATCCGTACTCCCCCAGTTGGCACTAGCCTTGGCTTCATTGTATACCTGCAGCACCCGATCCTGGTCCAGGTTCCGCAGTGAGTAGGCCCATCTCCCCGAGGTCTGGCTGCTAGCTGCCACACGGCGAAATTCGTGCAGCAGGTAGTTATGGTCCGAAGCCGTGTAATCGGCCAGAACCCTGCTGAAACTCAGATGTCCGTGAGCTTCTGCGTTTGCCAGGACACAGTCAATCCTCGAGCTCCTTCCATTTCTTTCAAAGGTTGCGCCCCCCCTAGTGATTATTGGGGCCAAACCTTTCTCAATCGCAAGGTCCATGAGTGCTGCCCCCCTATTGTCCAACACTCTGCTACCCCAGGCTGGGGATTTGGCATTAAAGTCCCCAGCCAGAGTTACGTACTTCGTTGTTCCCACCTCTTCCAAGCCGGAGGCTAGACCGCCCAAAAATCCCAGGAACACTTCGTGGTCGACGTTGGGGGAGCAGTAACAGCTCCCCACCGTCCAGTCAGACGCTCGAAGCACGACAAACCCGTCACCCGCAATTATCTCTTGGTGGTTACTGAGGGCGCTGCCCGGCGGGGTGAATACCGCCGCGTCCCCCCGCTTGTCCGGGAGCCAACCCTCAAGAACCCGGTACGGCTCGGAAATACACACTACATCAACTTTATATAGTTGTATAGACTTCAATAAAAGGTCCTGGGCCATCTTACATCGATTCAGATTGATCTGAAGCACTCTCACTAAACCCGCCGGTGTTGCTTCACCCATTATTGCGTGCTGTAGTTTTGCCTCTGTATGCCGGACAATTGAGAGCCCCCGCCACGTGTCTCGTATTAGGCCCTACCAGTCCATCCCTGGAGCACAAAATGCATCTTGGTGACTTGATGCAGTCATCCATTCTATGCCCCTCCAGTCCGCATTTACGGCATAGGGACTTCCCATCCTCGAGGTTCTGACACTCGGCCCCGACGTGTCCCATTTGATGGCATCTGTAGCACCGCGTAATGTCAGGCAGGATCTTCGCCCTGCAGATCACCATACCGATTTTTAGTCTTCCCGATCTCAATTCCCCGTTCACTTTCTTGGAGGGGACCCTCACTATAGCCACCTGAGTTCCATCCCTCATAGATTTCAACGATTGGACTTGTACCTCAGGCGGGTCAAGCTTGGCTGCCTCAGCTAGGTCAGCAGCAACTTCCTCCTTCGTAATGATGGGGTCTAAGCCCCTCAGCTGGAGGGTCGTTGTATCCTGGAGCAGTTTCACCTGGGCACCTTCTCCCAGTCTACTGCGTACCAGGATTCCGACCTCCTCGACCTTCAAATCTTGCCCAATTTCAATTAGCAATTGGCCCGTCCGGGTTTTTCGCACTCCTCTCAGTCCCTTCAGGTGTGCCTTGAGATCCCCTACGATTGTTCTGTACGTTTCCAAGTAGCTGCTTCCCTCTCCGATTTTCACAAGAACTGCCTCCGGTTTGGCCCTTTTTCTTGTTCTCTTTGGCCTTTTTGGAGGGGCCGCCCTTACCGTATCTTGGCTCACGGCTGTCATCTTTTCTCGGCCCGCAGCTGTTCGATCCCGAGGATATCCTCTATGTATCGTTTCCCGGGTTTCCATACCCAGCAGGTCCCCCTCGCCTGCCTCAGTTGGGTCCTCACTAGAGTACCCCCGCCACTCCCAGTGAGGGATCCTGGCATCTCGAAGGTACGCTAATTCCGCGTTAGGAGGGTTTCGAAACGGTCCCCTTCTCTCCTCTCTTACCGTCTCGGCGTACGTTAGTCGTTTAGGAGATCGTTCCCTTGGTATTACGTTAGAGACATAGTCCCATGCGGCGTCAGGAGTGGGCCGTGTAGGCCGGATGGGTCGTCCCCGGTTCCGCCTACTGCGCGGAAGAAGGCGCGGCGGCGGACCGGCATCCAGGTCCATAAGATCTGCATAGTCGTCAGAGGGTGGCCTAATCATAGGACTCCCTAGGTCCGATTCGCTTGGTTCTGAGGGGCTCACCGCCCTCCCCCTCACGAGTTCGTTACCCCGTTCACTTAGTTGGGTCACATTCTCCGAAGTCTTGGCGTTAGGCCGACTACGCTTCTTCCCTTCTTGGTCCGGGGGGGTCCTTTCTTTTCTCTTAAGTCTACTACTCTTTGGTCGGGTTCGCTCCTTAGTAGTCTCTTTAGTCCCGGTACCTCTCCTCGTTTGCAGGGTCCATCCTTCCTGCACTTCTTTTGGCGTGCGGATGCCCATGCTGGGCGCTCGTTCCTCTGTTTGGGTGGTTGCACTTGAGGTTCCCGTTTTCGCCTTTCCAGTACCCGCCTCCTGAGCCGTATTTTCCTCCCGTCGGTAGCGGCGGGTCTGCTCGAGTCCTTCAGACAGGCTCTCCAGGTGTCTGATAGCCTGGGCACTCTTTTCTCTGAGCAGTCGGCTCACGTTCTTTGTTGTGGTTGCGTATTCATAGATCGCGCCAACCGCCAGGCTTGCATCCCGTATTTTTTTCAACATCTTGTTGATCGTGTCCCGAGGTACCAGCACGTTGTCCGTCCGCGTCTCGTCAACCATCCGCTCCGCCGTTTCGATCTTCTCAGCTGAAACCGGTGGGTGGGCATCTCCTACCTCACGTGGATCTTCCTCTTCCGCTGTACACATCTCGTTTTCTCGAGTCGAGACCAGTCTGGTCGGGCTTCGGCTCAGGCTGGCCCTAGGCTTAAATGGGTTTCCAACCTCAGCCACAGCGCCGCTTAGCTTATTACCCGGATCCCTTTCCTGGAGTTCCGGAGCCACACTTTTTTGTCCCATTGTTTCGATTTCCAAATCCGTAATGATTGCCAAGTCGTCATCAGATATTTCCGTCAGGTTTAGGTTTTTAGGGTTTATGGAGCTCATATTTCATAATCGGCCCCCTTTGGCCGAAGCCTCCGGCGGCCACTGTATTTCGTTGGGGGAACTGGAGGACCACCTGAGCCTCCCCCTTACCCAGGCTAGGGGACTAACATACTGCGGGGTGGCCCCTGGTGCCCCGCAGGGATCGTTTGCGACCGGGCATCTTTTACGTCGTCCCGGCCATTCAGCCCTCAGCACGTTGCCTTCCACCTTGGCTTACGACGTGGAACCGCAGCTTAGTTTCGCCGCTCCGTACAAGCCCGCCCGGCTAGGGTGGCCCTACCAGGAGATTGAACTCCCGCCGGCATGGCCCTGTACATCATCACGGGTACTCGGCCCCTGCACCACGACGAGGTGGCGGCTCCAAGCAGGGGTAACCTAACCTAACCTAACCTAACCTAACCTAACCTAACCTAACCTAACCTTTTTTTATTTTTGTTTTTTTTTTTTTTCAAACCCTCCATCCATCCCTCTCATTCCTCCCTGCCCCGCTTTCGCATACAGGGAGGAATGCCCGGTACACCGGCCCCGGGACGAGCAAAGCACTTGCGCTGAAGGCGCCCACGGAAAAAAGTCCGGTCTCAAAAGGAGCCTGGACTACTCAACAACTAACTTTAAGAACGGGAAAAGCGCGCTACCTTACATAAAATATTTTGGCAATCCGGAGAGATGCCCTGTCAGTAATACATTTGCAGTAAAAAAAAATGTACAAACACACACCATAAAGTAACATAAGAAGATACGATAAAACGTAGATAGTTAGATATATAAATTAATAACAAAAGGTATGTTAATAAATAATAAGTATGTATATGTAAATTGTTAAAATAATAAATAGGTCCAGAGATAAAATAGGTAATATAAAATAATAAGTAGTAAAACTAATGAAATAGGTATGTAGATAGTTTAGATAATAAAATAGGTATATAGATAGGATGGTCAGGTACAGAATTGTTATTCATAGTCTTGGTTGGTCGCCATATATCATAAAATAAATAGGAAAGTTCCATTCATAAATGTCTGCACTACCTCGTCATAGAAGGTAGGGTTCCTATACATCTTTTCGGTGGGTCTTCTCTCTTCCCCCTCTTAAGGGGGAGGAGGAGCCCTTTCTCTTATCCGCTCTTGTTTCTGAATTTCATTTTCCATCTTAATTCTACTGTCCATCGTGGTCCGTGCGAAGGTTCTCAGCGCGGTCCACGATTCAACGCTCTTTGCTGCTCTTCTCACCAGCTCCTGGGCAGTCCCCCAATCCCCCAGGGTCTCCTTCATCAATGCCCTCTCGTTGCTCCACCGCGGACAGAGTAGAAGAACGTGGTCCGCATTATCTTCAGGGCACCCACAGTCCCAACAGGTTGCGTCCTCCGTTTTCCCAATACGGACTCGGTATTCATTAAATACTCCGTGGCCTGTAAGAAGTTGGGCGAGGTGGTAATCCATATTGCCTTTTCCTTTTCCTGTTAGCCATTCCTTAAGATCCGGAATGATCCTCCTAGTCCAGTTTACTTCATTATATCTATCCCATTCCACATGCCAAAGGTTGATGATGTCCTCCTTCAACTTCTCCCTTATCTTACTTCTGTTGTTTTCATTTGATTTTGGTTCACCTCCTCTGACTCCCCTCATTTCTTTGTACCATCGCACCCTCTCTTTGACCCGCAGGTGGGCGGGAAGTACTCCTGCTAGGACGCACGCCGCCTCATAGGCGGTGGTACGGTAGCAGCACGCAACTCGCAACACCGGTATTTTATGTGCCCTCTTCAGGGTCGCCCTCAACGAGACCATCTTTAGGGCCGGGGGCCCCCAGATCGGTGCCCCGTATAGTGCCACCGCGTTCCAGACCGCCTCATAAAGTTTCCTGCATTTCTGTCCGGGTCCCCCATGGTTCGGAAGGAGGGGGATAAGAGCCGACATTATTCGGGTGGCCTTGGCCACTGCCGTATTTACATGGGGAGCAAACGTCCTCTTCGAATCTATAGTTACACCCAGATATTTTAATTCCGAAGTGGCGGTAATCTTCCCACCGTCGACAGCGAATTCCGCTGGATTAGGGATCCATTTTCGAGTAAGTAATATAGCGTTTGTTTTTTCAGGGCACACCCGTAGCCCCTTGCCCGCGAACCACCTTACAATTAGGGGGTGCATTGCCTTAATATTCTTGCTGACACTATCAAAGTCGCGGCCAATCGTAATTAAAAGCAGATCATCCGCAAACGCAATTAGTGTAGAGCTATGCCCTGTAATATGCAGAACCTCGTCATACACGATATTCCATAGCAGGGGCCCTAAAACGGACCCCTGGGGCACCCCCGCGTAGACGGGTATTACCTCTTCCCCAGTATCACTAGATACAACGACCGCTCTATCGCTTAGATAATTTTTAAGCACCTTTTGTAGGTAGGAGGGGATTCCTCTTTTTCTACATTCCTCAAGTACCTCCCCCCAAGGGAGCGTATTAAATGCGTTTTGGATATCAAATGCAACCGCTGCACATACCAGGTTTCTCCTTCTGGCATCTTCCACAATTTCATTTAGTTTATGAAGGGCATCCAGAGTGGACTTCCCCTTCCTAAACCCGTATTGCCTCGGGTGGAGGCCCGTGGGACCGAGAAATTCCTCAATCCTTACCTTAATAACATACTCCCATAGTTTCGAAAGTACGGGGAGAATACTAATGGGCCTATAGTCCGTAGGAGACGTACCTGTCTTATTGGGTTTTTTAAAACAAACTAACCGTGCCGTTTTCCAATCAGGGGGTATCCCGGTTGTTAGTGTCGCGGTATACACTTTGGCTATATCATCTGGTGCATTTACGGCCAAAAGCTTTATGATAGCCGCAGGGATCTTGTCTACTCCAGGCGCTTTCTTAATCCTCAGCCTTCTGGCCGAAGCTAGTATCTCGGTTGGCGATACCGCCGGGATTTCCTCTTCGTCCTGGGTATGTGCCTCCGCCTTCATTCCTTCTTCCGCACCCAAAGGTGGTGTCACAACAAATAGGGTATTTACGATTTTCGTCATCATTTCATCAGGGATCGGTGTGGAAGTTTTTCCCTTCAGCCTCCGTGTGACCACCACATATGGTCGTCCCCAGGGATCATTATCGAGGGTCTGACAGAATTCCCTCCATTTGAGCTCTTTACTATTCTTTATCGCTCTCCTCAGTTCCTTCCTGGCTGTTTTAAATTCCTGTTCCAGTACAATCTTATCGGCACTATCATTCCTGGTGGCCCGTTGGGCCTTTCTCCTTCTTTTGTTCGCTACTTTCCTAAGTTTGGCAATCTCCGCCGTCCACCAATAGCACGGTTTGCTTCTAGGGATAATTGGGGTTTTACGCAACACCGTATCGCATATTGTTTTAACCACAGTGGAGTACTTCTTAGGCAGGTCAGGCTCGTTAGCGTGTCCCCGGTTTAATTGATCCCATGCTTCCTTATACGCACTTAAGACTCTATCATGGTCCAAGTCGTGTATTGCATATACCCATCGATTTCCATTATTTCCGCATTCGTCCCTTGGTTGAAACTCGTGGAGTAGATAATGATGGTCGGAGGCCGAATAATCCGCCAGAACTCTACTGAAGTTGAGTCTGCCATGTGCCTCTGTATTTATCAGGATGCAGTCAATTTTTGACCGCCTCCCATTGCGTTCAAAGGTTGCCCCACCCATGGAATTTATAGGTACCAGTCCTTTATCCAGCGCTAGGTCCATCAACGCAGCACCACGGCTGTCAAGGACTTTACTGCCCCACGCTGGGGATTTGGCGTTGAAATCGCCTGCCAATACCACAAATTCCGTTCTGCCGATCTTATCGATCCCACCTGCCAGTCCGTTGATAAACTCAAGATATATCTCCTGAGTAACGTTTGGGGAGTAATAGCAGCTTCCAATAAGCCAATCTGCAGCCCTTAGGAGGACAAAACCATCTCCTGATAACACCTCCTCGTGACATTGCAGGGCACTCCCTGGGGGAGTATAAATGGCCACATCACCCTTGGCATCTGCACGCCAACCTTCCAAAATTCGGTATGGTTCGGAGATGCACACCGCATCAGCTTGATATTGCTCGGCCGTCTTTGCCAACAACTCTTGAGCTAATCTGCACCTGTTTAAATTTATCTGCAGCACTCGTAGTTTTTGCGTCTGTTTCGTACTAGCCATTTATTCCGCTTGCCATTTTCCCCCTAAATGTCGGGCAATTTAATGCCCCCGCAACATGCCGGGTACCACTCCCTTCCATACCTGATTTGGAGCACAATACGCATCTAGGCGAGCTGTTGCACGTCTCCATATTGTGCCCTTCAGACCCACACTTGCGGCAGAGATACTTGCCCTTTTCCAAATTGCGACATTCAGTCCCGACGTGCCCAATTTGGTGGCACCTAAAGCACCTAGTAATGTCGGGAAGGATCTTGGCTCTACATACCACCAAGCCTATTCTGATTTTCCCCGAGCGGAGTTCAACGTTGACCTTCCTTGTAGGGACTCTTACTATGGCTACTTGTGTTCCGACCCTCAATGGTCTGAGGGTTTGTACCGAAACTTCCACAGGGTCGATCTTGCCCGCTTCGGCCATATCCGCTGCCACCTCGTCTTTTGATATGATAGGGTCCAGGCCCCTCAGTTGAAACGTGGTCGTCTCTTGTAGCAACCGGACTTGGGCACCCTCTCCTAGTTTGCTACGTACTTTCTCTCCGACTTCCTCCACCTTTGAGTCCTGGCCGATTTCAATCAGGAGGTGCCCGGTGCGAGTTTTGCGGACCCCTTTCACCCCATTTTTAAGGCTTTTAAGTTCATTTGCTATTGTTTTATAGGTATCGAGGTAGGTTCCCCCTTGCTCGATCCTTACCAATACCGCCTCAGGCTTAATTCTTCTCCTCGGTCTTCTGGGTCTCTTGAGGATATCACCCTTCAGCGTTTCCTGTCCTTTGTCACTCGCGTAATTTCGCTTATTACTCCCCCGAGGGTCGGGACGCGGGTAACCTCCAGACTCGAGAATTTCCCGACTGTAAGTTTCCTCATTTCCATCGTCGTCCGAAGATTCTCGACTGGAGTATCTTCTCCACTCCCAGTGAGGTATCCTTGCTTTACGCAAGTACTCCAGTTCGACGCTCTTCCTATAGGCCTTACCATATGGCCTATTCCTTGCCCCATTCGCAACATCGGAGTATAATGGCCAAGGCATTCGTTCCCGTTGGTATATATTGTTCCCATAATCCCATCGCTCCTCTGGGGGGAGGGGGCGCATCCGATTTCGCCTTCTAGGTGAGGATAGCGATATATCCATATCTTGTTCTTTTGTCTGTGTACAGTCTGGAGGGAGTCTCGTACTAGGGCTCCCCTGATCCGGCTGTAACAGCTCTTCGACCTCCTGTGTTTTGCCCCTCAGGGGTTCATTAGCCCGTCTCCCCGGCTGTATCCCATTTCCCATCTGATTGCCATTTACCCGGCTGCGTTTGGCCTTATTCGGCTCAGGTGGTGTCCTCTCCTTCCTCTTATCACCACCATTCACTATCGATCGTGGGTCGCCAGCTACATGGTAGCTCGCCCTTATCTCCTCGGGAATCGCAGTTCTCCCTTTCCGTTGGTAGCCATCTTGGCTATCGACTGCCATAGTGAGGGCTCTATCCTCCTTCCCCCTATGACATTCAGTTTGTGTGGCGCAGTTAACTGTCGCAATTTTACCTGGGGCCCCCATGCCCTCCATTCCGGTGATATTTAATCCTGCTCGCTGAATGCCCTCGAGATCCTTAGCCAGGCTTTCCAGGTAGTTAAGGGCTAAACCACTCTTTTCCTTCAGGATTCTGCTTACGTTTTTCGTAGATTTCGCATACTCATAGATTGCGCTTATCGCAGTGATTGCCCCCCCGGCCCCATTACTCAACTTTTTGAGGAGCTCCCGAGGGATCACCACGCTATCGCCCTGTTTGGTAATCGCACTGGGTTCATTCTCTTTCCTTTTCTCTGTTCCAGGCGGTTGCTGAATGACCATGACTTCGAGCACATCTTCATCAGCCCCCATCGGCGGGTTACTCTCTTGAGTCCTAGGCAGCCTGGTCGGACTTCGGCTCAGGCTAGCCCTAGGTTTAAAGGGATTTTCCCTCTCGGTCCCCGCGGATATAGTATCGCCTTGAGTATTTCCCGTATCATTTTCTCTACGTCCCGAGGCCACTCTCTTATTACTAATCATCTCCATTTCGTTGTCCGCGTTATGTTCCATTTCGTCAACATTTAGATCAGTCCGGGTTGTTTTTTCGTTAGTGGGTTCCATAATTCATAATCGGCCCCCTTTGGCCGAAGCCTCCGGCGGCCACCGTATAAAGTCGGGGGAAATTATATGACCACCTAGGCCTCCTCCTTACCTAGGCTAGGGGACTAAAATACTGCGGGGTGGCCCCAGGTGCCCCGCAGGGATCGTTTACGACCGGGCATATTTAGGGTCGTCCCGGCCATTCAGCCCTCGGCACGATGCCTTACACCTTAGCTTACGACTTGGAACCGCAGCTTGGTTTCGCCGCTCCGCACAAGCCCGTCCGGCTAGGGTGGCCCTGCCAGGAGTTAAACTCCCGCCGGCGTGGCCTTGCACTTCATCACGGGTACTCAGCCCCTGCACCACGACAAGGTGGCGGCTCCGCGCAGGGGTAACCTAACCTAACCTAACCTAACCTAACCTAACCTTTTTTTTTTTTTTTTTTTACGAGGTGGAAATCTTCAAAAGACACCCCCTGCCCTGGGGGAAGAGCAGGGGGTAGTGCCGGATTTTTACCGGCTAAAACCACCCCGGTTACCTACCTCGGCGCTTGTAGGGGAGGCTCCGTGACCTAGAGAGACACTACCGGAGCCTCCCCACGCCCGGCTAATGCAGCCCCATCCTCGGGAGAGTCAGAGGGACACTCCCAGAGCACCGCAGTATAAACACCTGGCCGCGCCTGGGGTAACACCCAGCGCGGCCCACCACCGCCAGACCGTGACGAAGAACGACTCGGGCCCCCACCCGAGTCGTCCACGGCTCTCCGACGGCCCTGCGGGAATTGGGAGGACAGTTCCTCCCGGCAGGGCCGCCCGCACCCGGGAGCTGGCGACGGGGTCCACAGGGGGGGTTGAGGGGGGACACCCCAACACCCCCGGGCCCGTCAGCCACACAAAACAGCGGGAGGGGGATCTCGCCGGCGGAGGCCAGCAAGACCACCCCTCCTTCACAATCGACGCCATGACACTGGCTACCGGGCAGACCCGCGCGATACCGGGAGGACATAATCCTCCCGCAGCGGGGCCGCCCGTCCACTGATTCAGCGGTGACAGTCGCCCGAGAGACGGGAGGGGGGGCACCTCCAGTCGCCACCCGGACCGTCACCGCTTTTACCCCACTGGAGGGGGGGATCTCGCCGGCCTGCGCGAACGCAGCCGGCGAGCCCTTTCCCTCCACCTTACATGTCGGGCGGGATCGGAAAATTCCCGACCCCGCTCCGACGCCTCCTTTCTGCGAAGGACATCCTCGCAGAAGGAGGCCACCGCTGTCCAGACAGTCCAGACAGTCGCCGGGCGCGGACGCAAGCATAGCGCATCCGCGCTATTTCCGACGACCACCAATACGAGGCCCGTCGATCCGGGGCGCGGGACCAGGGCATGGCAGCGTTACAAACCGCTACCATGTCCCCCTGGAACCACGCCGCTTCCTCCTCGACGTCCACGACCGGCCCAGCCGGAAGCCCAGGCCAGGCCACGACGAGGGAGGCGGCCATCAGCACGTCCTCGTCAAGGCGCTTCAGCGCCCACCTCTTCTTAGAGGAAGGGAAAATACCAGGGGACCTAAACCCCCCTCCCCTTCCAGCCCTCCCCGGCGGTCCCCGGCCCCGGGTGGCGCGCACCTCCATCAGGATATAGAGGTGGTCACTTAATGTTTCCACCTCCTGCGCCACCCTCCAGCCCCTTACACGATCCACCACCGAGGAGGAGGCCCACGTCAGGTCAACAATGGACTCCCCCTGGTAGCGGACGCAGGTGCTGGTTGACCCCCGATTAAGCAATCGGAGGTCGGAGCCGGCCGCCCAATCCAGCACCGCCTCGCCTCTGAGGTCCGTCCTGGGGGAACCCCAAGCCAGAGACTTGGAGTTGAAGTCCCCCAGGACAATCACCGGACGGGGCCGACACCGCGAGATACACCTCGCAACCCCGTCCAGGAACTCCTCAAAGAACCCCAGACTCCAGCGAGGCGGTGCATAGATACCGACCACCGCTAACTCCCCCCATTGGGCCGCGACGTAGCCCTCACCGCTCTCCAGAAGGGAGAACGGCAAGGGCATCGAGGCCCCACCAAGGATGATCGCTACCGAGGCCCCCGGGTTTCCCACCCAGCTCGGGTGGTCCGGGATCCTGTACGGCTCGGCAGCGATCGCCAACCCCACACCCCACTCAGCCATAGACTGGACAAGCATGTCCTGTGCCCTGGCCGAGTGGTTAAGGTTGGCCTGAAGCAGCAGGGCCATAGCCCCTTCACTGCTCCAGATCCATGGCCCCTTCCTCCACAGGCCTCGTCTCCGCCGTTGCCAGAGGAGCTGCTATCCGCACCTCTCCCCAATCTTCAACCTCCTTCAGCGCAAGGCCAGAGCCAGCCGGAGCAGCTGTCCCCGCCACCTTATCTGGCTCGGCCAGGTTCAGGGCAGCCGACTTGGGGGCCAGCGGCGTCTGCTGGGCCCCCTTGGCACCTTGTTTCCTCCTTCCTCTGGGGGGCACGCACCCCTTGGACCCCATCCGGTGGCCGGAGGGTTTCCCCAGATCCGCACACAGGGGACACCGGGGGGCACTCCGGCACTCCGCCACCAAGTGTTCCGCACTTCCGCAGTTGTGACACCGCCCGCTACGGTCCACAGTGCCGGTGCACCGCTGCCTCACGTGACCCGTCTCTAGGCAGCGGTAGCACTGCAGCGGGCGGTCCGCCAGCGATTCCACCCGGACAGTGATCCAACCGACGCGGATTCTCTTCGCCGCGGCCACCTTCCTGGCAGCCATCAATGGGCACTTAACCCAGAGGGTGCCGAGTCCCAGCGGAGAAGACCGGATTTCCCCAGTCCTCACCTCCGCTGGCGAGCACCCTCCGACAGCTGCAATGGCCGCGGTCACTTCGGAGGTGTTAGTGGCCGGCACCAAATCCCTCACTCGTAACTCCGCCATTTTTACCGGGCGGGCCACAATCACTCCCTCCTCCCCGGCAAGCACCTCCCGCATCTTTACAGCAAGGGCGTCCGCCCTTGCAGCCCCCTCCGGGCCAGGAATCTCCAAAAGGAGACCCCCCGTCACGGCTCTCTTAGGCCGCAACTCCGCTATGTTGAGCTCCGCCAAGTCTATTCGGCTGGCAGAGCTCATGGCCTCCGCGTACGAGATCTTCGCCCCGTCTTTAATAGTCAGGGCAACCGCCGCCGTACGCGGGGGTCTCCGATGGGGGGTTTTGGGGGCTGCTTTAGCCCCACCCTCCTTCTTTCGCTGCTGCTGCGGCTGCAGTTGCTGTTTCTGCAGCTTCACCTTCTGCGGCCGCTGCTCCCTCTGCGGCCTCGCCGGCAGCACTTTAACAGCCACAGCAGGGGCAGGGCAGCCCTGGGCCTGGGACGCCACCTGCGCCTTCTTGTTCTTCCTCCCAACCACCTCGGCCCACGTGGAGGAGCCCTTCTGCATCGGGGGGTGGAGAGGAGTGGGAGGGGGACCAGACGCCCGGTGAGAGGGGGAGGGCATCACCGGCCGTCGGGTCGCCACGGGTGAAACCCCGAGACGACAAGCCGCCACCACTTCCGCCCGTATCTTCCGAATTCGTACCTCCCCAGGCGTCTCATCCCTCGTTGCCCCATGCGGGGGTGCCGCTTTTCTGGCCCCATCAGCAAGGAGCTCCTTCCTCATGGAGATAATTTTTCCCTCCACTCTCCCCATAAAGGCCTCGAAGAGCGCCTCCAGGCGCTCTTCGCTGACGGGCCCCGATTTCTCCTTGGAGGAGGAGGAGAGGGACGCACGGACCCTGGCCCCGTCCCCTTTATCCTCTTCATTCTTCTCCCCAGACCTCAGCGGGGCCGAGACCGCTTTGGCCGCCTTAAGCGCCAGCCTGAGGTCAGCAACCTCTCCACGCAGCCGGAGATTCTCCTCCTCTATCAGCTGGGCGTTGTCCTTCGCCGACCGCTTTGCCAGCTCCGATACAGCCGCACGCACCAAGAGGGCCGCCTTTTTAAGGTCCCTTACGTAAGTACCTTTCAAGTTGGCGCTCCTCCCGGCCACCTTTCTTACCACCTCCATTTGGGCCAGAATATGAGCGCCCAGGTTGGCCGTGGGCTGTGGCCTAAGTTCCTCCGCGAGCTCGCCCTCCGACATGAGACCCTTAACGCGCATGGCCGGCGGCGACTCGTCCCCCGAGCACTTCATGCGCCTCCCCCCCTTCGCAGAGGTCCACCTCTGATCGGACTCAGAAGAGCGAAGCCTCTTTTTGCCGTGCACAGCAGCATGCACGCTGACGTCCGAGTCCGTGTCGCTTATTTTTACAAACGACACACTACCCACCGCCGTCGCGTTACTTCTCGAAACGCTACCCTTAGATGGCCCAGGAGCGCCTTCCTTCCGCAGCTCGCTGTCCCCCGTTGATACTGGGGCAGACTTCTCCTTCCCACGCTCCGTTGAGCACGCCACAAATGTGGCCTCCCTTCCTTCATCAGTTTTTTGTTGTTTTTTAATTATATCCATACTGTTCCCACGCGTAGGTCGGAAGGGGTGGTCCACCGGGGCAGAGCCGCCTTACCCCGGTAAGGCTAGATACAACCGGGTGTCGCCAGGTTCCCGGAGGTTGGCCGCTATCGGCTGGTGCACCCACCAACCACGCCCCAGTGCCATCGACTGGGACGCCCCTCTTCGCCGCGCACCATAGCTTGGGGTTAGGGATTTTTTATAGAGGTTGTCATCCTCGCGGTACGGCCAACTAAGGCAAGACCCCCGTTCCAGCGAAACATGACCACTGGTTTACGGTGTTCCGAAAGCCGCTTCTTAGTTTTCACCACTCAGCCCAAGCCCGTCCGGCATGGTTGAACCTGCCGGGAATGCATCTCCCGCCGGCATGGTCTTGGGCCTCATTGCAGCTACTCAAGCCCCTGCACCACGACAAGGTGGCGGCTCCTAGCAGGGGAACCTAACCTAACCTAACCTAACCTAACCTAACCTAACCTAACCTTTTTTTTTTTTTTTTAACCCTCCATCCAACCCTCTCATTCCTCCCCGACCCGCTTTCGCATACAGGGAGGAATGCCCGGTACACCGACCCCGGGGCGAGCAAAACTTAGCGCAGAAGGCGCCCAACTATATTACACAGTAGCGGGAGAAGCCCGTTAGTGATTTGCCAAAGGGTAGGCTCATAGACGGGGGGGGTCCCCCGGTCCCGTCCTCGCGGTACATATATGTCGTTGGTTAGGTTAGGTTGGGTTAGGTTAGTAACCCAAGTGTAACAAACAAACATAGCCCTTCCAATAAGGAATTTAACAATATCTCAGGCAGTAATATACATATACGCGTTTGTCCTATAAATAGCTAACACATTAACTAGCAATATATAACATATATATGCATATCGTAGTTCCTCGGCCAAATACCCTATGAGTCAATGGGCTCGTACGTCAGAGGGAAATGTATGGATACATAAGTAAATAAATAAATAAATACATAAATAAATACATAAATACTTAGATAAATAAATAAATAAATAGATAAATAAATAAATAAATAGGTAAATAAATAAATAAATAAGTAAGATCCAAACCTCCGCATGCTATACGGTATAGTAAAATGACCCCATATCCATATATCTATAAACGCAGTTAATATAGTACCACGTGGGTGTGTATTCCAAGCTGTAGGCTGGGTACGATGTACCTCATCCCGGTCAGTGCCAGTTCCAAGTTGGTTGCCCCCAGACCTCTCGTTTGTGTCTATGGGGTATACTTAGGTGGTACAGCGTTCTTGAGGTATTAAGGTGTAACGTAACAGTCCTCATCATCCCCTCCTAGACGGTGCGCTCGTAGCCTGTAACCTCTCTATTTTCTGGAGTTCGTTCTCTTTCTGGATTCTCGAATCCATCGTTATCCTGGCGAAGTTTTGGAATTCCTTCCAGTTCTCGTCACTTAACCCCGCTCTCCTCACTAGGTCATGTATACTCAGCCTTGCGCCCAGTGTTTTTTCGAGGATAGCCCGTTCTTTATCCCAGCGGGGGCACGATAGAAGGACGTGTTCTGCATTATCCTCTTCCCATCCACAATCCCAACAGGCGAGGTCCTGTGACTTGCCGATTCGTACTCGGTATTCATTAAAGACCCCATGCCCAGTGAGCAGCTGGGCCAGGTGGTAATCAATGTTACCCTGCCCACGGCATCCCAGCCACACCTTTATATCGGGGATGAGTCTTTTTGTCCAGTTTCTGTCGTTAAACTCGCTCCACTCAGTCTGCCAGAGGGTCATAATATTCTCCCTTAGGGCTCTTCTCTCTTTTTCACGGCCGTCCCCGCCGGACGGGGGGTCCTTTGCCCTAGAGTCCCTCACATTTTTATACCAGCGAACTCTCTCCTTGACCCGCAGGTGGACCGGGAGGACTCCAGCCAATACACAGGCCGCCTCGTAGGCCGTAGTACGGTAGCAGCACGCCACTCTTAGCACGGACACCTTATGTGCTCTTTTGAGTGCCATCCTCATGGTTCCTCTCTCCAAGGCCGGGGTTCCCCAGATTGGTGCTCCGTACAGCGCCACCGCGCACCAGACGGAATTCATATAGCTTCCTGCTCTTTTGTCCCGGTCCACCATGGTTCGGGAGGAGGGGAGTTAGAGCTGCCATAAGCCGGGTAGCCTTATTTACAGCCTTGCCAACGTGGGGGGCGAATGTCCGTTTCATGTCTAGGGTGACCCCCAGGTATTTCATTTCAGCCCCAGCTGTTATCGTTTTACCATCAATTAAGAACTCCGCTGGGTTCGGTACCCACTTGCGGGTCAACATAATCACCTTGGTTTTTTCCGGACAGACCTTCAGTCCTTTGCCTGCAAACCATCCGATTATCTCGGGGTGCATGGCATTGATGTTCTTCTGTAGTTTAGTAAAGTTGCTACCAGTTGTAATAAGCAGAAGATCATCGGCAAAGGCGATTAGGGTGGAGCTGTACCCCGACTTATGTAGTACCTCATCATAGACCATATTCCACAGCAGGGGGCCTAAAACGGATCCCTGTGGAACACCCGCGAAAACTGATACTACTTCGTCTCCCTTCTCTTTTCCTACAACAATAGTTCTATCCTTCAGGTAATCCTCCATAGCTCTAAGAAGATACCGTGGTAGTCTCCTGTTCCGGCACTCGTCGATGACTCCTTTCCACGGGAGGGTGTTGAAGGCGTTCTGTATGTCGAAGGCCACTGCGGCACAAAGGCGGTTGTTCTGCCTTGCGGTCTCTACAATATCATTTAGTTTGTATAGGGCGTCAAGGGTCGACTTCCCTTTCCTAAAGCCGTATTGTCGGGGGTGCAAGCCGGTGTGTCCCAGTTCCTCCTCCAGTCTACCTTTAACGACATATTCCCATACCTTAGATAGAGCTGGGAGAATACTAATCGGCCTATAGTCTCCAGGGGCCGTCCCTGCCCTATTTGGTTTTCTGAAGCAGACCAGTCGCGCTTTTTTCCATTCCGTCGGGATTCCGTACTTGAGGGTGGCGGTAAAGACATTGGCCAGGTCCTCAGGAGAATCGTTAGCCAGGATCTTTATAACTGTTGCTGGGATCTTGTCGACACCCACGGCTTTCTTAGTTTTAAGTTTTTTTGCCGCCGCTAGGATCTCCCCCGGGGTTACCTGCGGAATCTCGTAATCCTCTTGGGCACCCTCAGGCCCGGTCTCTTCCTCATTTAGTGGCGGGGGGGTAACCACGAACAGATGGTCAACGATACTATCCATCATCTGCTCAGGTATCGGTGCCGAGTTAACCCCTTTCAGTTTCCGGGTGACTACTAGGTAGGGTCGTCCCCATGGGTTGTTATCGAGGGTGGCGCAAAACTCACGCCACTTCCTTTCTTTACTATTCTTAATCTCGATCCTCAGCTTCTTTCTTTCCGTTTTGAACTCGCACTCTAGTGTTATCCTATCCGGGCTGTCTCTTTTGGTTGCCTGTTGGGCTTTTCTCCTCTTTTTGTTAGTATCCCTCCTTAGTCTTTCAATCTCCTCCGTCCACCAGTAGCAGGGTTTCCCCCGTTTACCTGTTGGTGTTTTGCGAAGGTTTTTATCGCAGATGGTTTTCACCAGCGTGGAATATGCCTCTGCTAATGTCTGTTCTCCTGGGGACCCCCAGGGTAGTAGCTCCCTAGCTTCATGGTACGTTCGGAGTATTTTCCCCTGGTCCATGTCTCGTAGCGCGTATATCCACTTAGCTTCCTTCTTCCCAGGGGAGTCCACCGGCCGGAATTCGTGGAGAAGATAATAATGGTCCGATGCTGAGTAATCGGCCAGGATTCTACTGAACCTCAACCGGTCATGTGCCTCGGTGTTTACTAGCACACAGTCTATTTTTGAACGCCTCCCACATCTCTCGAACGTAGCCCCCCCCGTGGGATTTATTGGGGTCAGACTTTTTTCCAGGGCAAGGTCCATTAGGGCCGCCCCGCGTTCGTCCAGCACCTTGCTGCCCCAGACCGGGGACTTCGCATTGAAATCACCGGCCAGTGCCACATACTCGGCTTTCCCGATATCCCCCATAGCCGACGTTATGCCATCAAGGAATTTGAGGAACGCTTCTTGGGTGACATTTGGGGAGCAGTAGCAGCTCCCAACTACCCAATTCGCTGCTCGTAGTAGTATGCAGCCCTCCCCTATCACTATCTCGTCGTGTGCTTCTAGGGCACTGCCCGGAGGAGTATAAATTGCCACGTCTCCCCTGGTATCGGCGAGCCACCCCGGAAGGATGCGGTATGGTTCGGAGACGCAAACTATATCGGCGTTGTATTGAGATGCTGTTTTAGCCAGCATCTCTTGTGCTAGCTTACATCGGTTCATGTTAATCTGAACCACTCTTATTGTCTGCGTTGTTTTATTATGGGCCATTATGGGTCGTCTTATTTTGGCTCCTATAGACCGGGCAGTTTAGTGCCCCCGCCACGTGTTTTAGACCATCCCCCTCGGTACCTGTTCTGGCACAGAGTATGCATCTCGGTTGGCTGACGCACTCCTCCATAGTATGACCCTCTTGGCCACATTTCCGGCAGAGTGCTTTCCCCTCGTCCAAATTTTTACATTGAGCCCCCACGTGTCCGTTTTGGTGGCATCTAAAGCACCTTGTGTTTTCAGGGAGAATTTTGGCTCTGCATACTACTAATCCGATTCTTAATCTTCCGGACCTTAGTTCCCCACCCATCTTTCGGGTGGGTATCCTGGCTATGGCCGCCTGAGTGCCATCCCTCATGGTCCTCAGGGACAACACCGACACCTCGGCCGGATCGATTTTGCCCGCCTCCGCCAGGTCCGTCGCGACTTCCTCTTTAGTGATAATAGGGTCCAAGCCCCTTAGCTGGAAGGTTGTGGTTTCCTGTAGAGCTTTGACTTGCGCCCCCGCTCCCAGCCCTTTCCGCACTGCTTTAGTCAGCTCTTCAATCTTCCCTTCGGGACCAGCTTCGATTAGCATGTGTCCTGTTCGAGTCTTCCGGACTCCCTTGACCCCTTTTTGGCAGACCTTAAGTTCCCCCGCAATGGCTCTATACGTTTCCAGGTAGCTTCCACCCGGATCTATTTTGACTAAGACTGCCTCAGGTTTAGTCCTTCTTCTAGGTCTCTTTGGCTTTTTGACAGGGGGCATCCTTGCAGGTTCTAGCCTCTCGGCAGTGCCCCTGCCTCGGTTCGTATGCGTCAGGGCCCTGGAGTATCCTAGACGTTTGTCTTCCGCTGTTGTCCTTTCGTGGAGGTGGTGGTGGTCTTCTTCCCCTGTTTCAGTGAGGTCCCCACTAGAGTACCCCCGCCATTCCCAGTGGGGGATCTTGGCCTTCCGCAGGTAGGATATCTCCGCATTTGCCCTGGGAGGGTATCCATAGTCTCTCCCTCTCACCTCCCTTGTTGCCTCAGAGTATGTCATTGGTCGCCGCGGTGATCGTTCCATGGGTGGTACATTTGATACGTAGTCCCATCTGGGGTCCAGCGTGGGCCGGGTGGGCCGAATATGCCTTCTCTGGAACCGTCTACTATGCGCGAGGAGGCGCGGCGGCGGACCGGACTCCTGTTCCTTGGCTTCAGTGAGGTCATCTGAGGGGGGTCTTATCATGGGGCTCCCTAGGTCAGACTCACTTGGTTCTACGAGGCTCTCGATTCTCCCCCTAGTGTATTCGATTGGCCCTCCGGGTTGACGGGTCGCATATTCCGTTATCTTCACGTTGGATCGGCTGCGTTTCTTCCCCTCCCGGTCGGGCGGGGTCCTCTCCTTCCTCTTGAGCCTGTCCCTACGCTTTCCAACTTCTTTCGTCGCAGTTCCCTTCTGTGTTGGCAGGGTCCCTCTTTCCTGGACTACTCCGGTTATTGGATTTTCATCACAGGTCCCTCGGTCCTCGGTTTGTGTGCCTGCATTACCACTTCTCGTTTTCCCGGATCCGGTTCCTGTCTCCTGGGCCAAGTTTCCTTCCCGGGCGTCCCGGAAAGCCTGTTCCAGGCCTTCGGAGAGGCTCTCCAAGCGTCTGATAGCCAGGGCCCCTTTCTCCTTAAGCAGCCGGCTCACATTTTTGGTAGTAGTCGCGTATTCGTATATAGAGCTGACCGCCAGGTTTGCTTCCCGAACCTGCTTCAGCATCCTGGTTAGCTCGTCCCGTGAAACCAGTACATTGCCCGTCAGCATGTCGACTGGCCTCCGTTCAGCGGCTCCGGTCTTCTCGGGAGGTACCGGGGCGTGAACATCATCTACCTCACGGGGCTCTCTCTCATCCGGGATACACGTTACGTTCTCCCGTGTGGAGGCCGGTCTGGTCGGGCTTCGGCTCAGGCTGGCCCTAGGTTTAAAGGGATTTCCCGCCTCAGCCACCGCGTCGTTCGGCTTATTGCCCGGCTCCCTTTCCTGGGAGTCTAGAGCCCTTTTTTTTCCTGTCATAGATTCCGTTTCTAAGTCCGTGATGATAACCAGGTCGTCGTCAAATACTTCCGTCCGTTTTAGATTTTTGTTTGTGTTTGAGTTCATTATTTCATTATCGGCCCCCTTTGGCCGAAGCCTCCGGCGGCCACTGTATTTTGTTGGGGGAACTGGAGGACCACCTAGGCCTCCCCCTTACCTAGGCTAGGGGACTGAAATACTGCGGGGTGGCCCCAGGTGCCCCGCAGGGATCGTTTGTGACCGGACATGTTTACCGTCGTCCCGGCCATTCAGCCCTCGGCACGATGCCTCCCACCTTGGCTTACGACGTGGAACCGCAGCTTAGTTTCGCCGCTCCGTACAGGCCCGTCCGGCTAGGGTGGCCCTTCCAGGAGTTTGAACTCCCGCCGGCATGGCCCTGTACCTCATCACGGGTACTCGGCCCCTGCACCACGACGAGGTGGCGGCTCCAAGCAGGGGTAACCTAACCTAACCTAACCTAACCTAACCTAACCTAACCTAACCTAACCTAACCTAACCTTTTTTTTTTTTTTTTACGAGGTGGAAATCTTCAAAAGACACCCCCTGCCCTGGGGGGGAGAGCAGGGGGCAGTGCCGGATTTTTACCGGCTAAAACCACCCCGGTTACCTAACTCGGCGCTTGGAGGGGAGGCTCCGTGACCTACAGAGACACTACCGGAGCCTCCCCACGCCCAGCTAATGCAGCCCCATCCTCGGGAGGGGCAGAGGGACACTCCCAGAGCTCCGCAGTATAAACACCTGGCCGCGCCAGGGGTAACACCCAGCGCGGCCCACCACCGCCAGACCGTGACGAAGAACGACTCGGGCCCCCACCCGAGTCTTCCACGGCTCTCCGACGGCCCTGCGGGAATTGGGAGGACAGTTCCTCCCGGCAGGGCCGCCCGCACCCAGGAGCTGGCGACGGGGTCCACAGGGGGGGTTGAGGGGGGACACCCCAACACCCCCGGGCCCGTCAGCCACACCAAACAGCGGGAGGGGGATCTCGCTGGCGGAGGCCAGCAAGACCACCCCTCCTTCACAATCGAAGCCATGACACTGGCTACCGGGCAGCCCCGCGGGATACCGGGAGGACATAATCCTCCCACAGCGGGGCCGCCCGTCCACTGATTCAGCGGTGACAGTCGCCCGAGAGACGGAAGGGGGGGCACCTCCAGTCGCCACCCGGACCGTCACCGCTTTTACCCCACTGGAGGGGGGGAACTCGCTGACCTGCGCGAACGCAGCCGGCGAGCCCTTTCCCTCCACCTTACATGTCGGGCGGGATCGGAAAATTCCCGACCCCGCTCCGACGCCTCCTTTCTGCGAAGGACATCCTCGCAGAAGGAGGCCACCGCTGTCCAGACACTCTCGCTGCCCAGCATCGCACTGACGATGCGAGGCAGCGAGAGATCCACCCCCACCTGAGCCCGCAACACCCGGCGCTCCACCTCCATCAGGATATAGAGGTGGTCACTTAATGTTTCCACCTCCTGCGCCACCCTCCAGCCCCTTACACGATCCACCACCGAGGAGGAGGCCCACGTCAGGTCAACAATGGACTCCCCCCGGTAGCGGACGCAGGTGCTGGTTGACCCCCGATTAAGCAATCGGAGGTCGGAGCCGGCCGCCCAATCCAGCACCGCCTCGCCTCTGAGGTCCGTCCTGGGGGAACCCCAAGCCAGAGACTTGGAGTTGAAGTCCCCCAGGACAATCACCGGACGGGGCCGACACCGCGAGATACACCTCGCAACCCCGTCCAGGAACTCCTCAAAGAACCCCAGACTCCAGCGAGGCGGTGCATAGATACCGATCACCGCTAACTCCCCCCATTGGGCCGCGACGTAGCCCTCACCGCTCTCCAGATGGGAGAACGGCAAGGGCATCGAGGCCCCACCATGGATGATCGCTACCGACCCCCCCGGGTTTCCCACCCAGCTCGGGTGGTCCGGGATCCTGTACGGCTCGGCAGCGATCGCCAACCCCACACCCCACTCAGCCATAGACTGGACAAGCATGTCCTGTGCCCTGGCCGAGTGGTTAAGGTTGGCCTGAAGCAGCAGGGCCATAGCCCCTTCACTGCTCCAGATCCATGGCCCCTTCCTCCACAAGCCTCGTCTCCGCCGTTGCCAGAGGAGCTGCTATCCGCACCTCTCCTCCATCTTCAACCTCCTTCAGCGCAAGGCCAGAGCCAGCCGGAGCAGCTGTCCCCGCCACCTTATCTGGCTCGGCCAGGTTCAGGGCAGCCGACTTGGGGGCCAGCGGCGTCTGCTGGGCCCCCTTGGCACCCTGTTTCCTCCTTCCTCTGGGGGGCACGCACCCCTTGGACCCCATCCGGTGGCCGGAGGGTTTCCCCAGATCCGCACACAGGGGACACCGCGGGGCACTCCGGCACTCCGCCACCAAGTGTTCCGCACTTCCGCAGTTGTGACACCGCCCGCTACGGTCAACAGTGCCGGTGCACCGCTGCCTCACGTGACCCGTCTCTAGGCAGCGGTAGCACTGCAGCGGGCGGTCCGCCAGCGCTTCTACCCGGACAGTGATCCAACCGACGCGGATTCTCTTCGCCGCGGCCACCTTCCTGGCAGCCATCAATGGGCACTTAACCCAGAGGGTGCCGAGTCCCAGCGGAGAAGACCGGATTTCCCCAGTCCTCACCTCCGCTGGCGAGCACCCTCCGACAGCTGCAATGGCCGCGGTCACTTCGGAGGTGTTAGTGGCCGGCACCAAATCCCTCACTCGTAACTCCGCCATTTTTACCGGGCGGGCCACAATCACTCCCTCCTCCCCGACAAGCACCTCCCGCATCTTTACAGCAAGGGCGTCCGCCTTTGCAGCCCCCTCCGGGCCAGGAATCTCCAAAAGGAGACCCCCCGTCACGGCTCTCTTAGGCCGCAACTCCGCTATGTTGAGCTCCGCCAAGTCTATTCGGCTGGCAGAGCTCATGGCCTCCGCGTACGAGATCTTCGCCCCGTCTTTAATAGTCAGGGCAACCGCCGCCGTACGCGGGGGTCTCCGATGGGGGGTTTTGGGGGCTGCTTTAGCCCCACCCTCCTTCTTTCGCTGCTGCTGCGGCTGCAGTTCCTGTTTCTGCAGCTTCACCTTCTGCGGCCGCTGCTCCCTCTGCGGCCTCGCCGGCAGCACTTTAACAGCCACAGCAGGGGCAGGGCGGCCCTGGGCCTGGGACGCCACCTGCGCCTTCTTGTTCTTCCTCCCAACCACCTCGGCCCACGTGGAGGAGCCCTTCTGCATCGGGGGGTGGAGAGGCGTGGGAGGGGGACCAGACGCCCGGTGAGAGGGGGAGGGCATCACCGGCCGTCGGGTCGCCACGGGTGAAACCCCGAGACGACAAGCCGCCACCACTTCCGCCCGTATCTTCCGAATTCGTACCTCCCCAGGCGTCTCACCCCTCGTTGCCCCATGCGGGGGTGCCGCTTTTCTGGCCCCATCAGCAACGAGCTCCTTCCTCATGGAGATAATTTTTCCCTCCACTCTCCCCATAAAGGCCTCCAAGAGCGCCTCCAGGCGCTCCTCGCTGACGGGCCCCGATCTCTCCTTGGAGGAGGAGGAGAGGGACGCACGGACCCTGGCCCCGTCCCCTTTATCCTCTTCATTCTTCTCCACAGACCTCAGCGGGGCCGGGGCCGCTTTGGCCGCCTTAAGCGCCAGCCTGAGGTCAGCAACCTCTCCACGCAGCCGGAGATTCTCCTCCTCTATCAGCTGGGCGTTGTCCTTCGCCGACCGCTTTGCCAGCTCCGATACAGCCGCACGCACCAAGAGGGCCGCCTTTTTAAGGTCCCTTACGTAAGTACCTTTCAAGTTGGCGCTCCTCCCGGCCACCTTTCTTACCACCTCCATTTGGGCCAGAATATGAGCGCCCAGGTTGGCCGTGGGCTGTGGCCTAAGTTCCTCCGCGAGCTCGCCCTCCGACGGCAGACCCTTAACGCGCATGGCCGGCGGCGACTCGTCCCCCGAGCACTTCATGCGCCTCCCCCCCTTCGCGGAGGTCCACCTGTGATCGGACTCAGAAGAGCGAAGCCTCTTATTGCCGTGCACAGCAGCATGCACGCTGACGTCCGAGTCCGTGTCGCTTATTTTTAAAAACGACACACTACCCACCGCCGTCGCGTTACTTCTCGAAACGCTACCCTTAGATGGCCCAGGAGCGGCTTCCATTCGCAGCTCGCTGTCCCCCGTTGATACTGGGGCAGACTTCTCCTTCCCACGCTCCGTTGAGCACGCCACAAATGTGGCCTCCCTTCCTTCATCAGTTTTTGCTTGTTTTTTAAATATATCCATACTGTTCCCACGCGTAGGTCGGAAGGGGTGGTCCACCGGGGCAGAGCCGCCTTACCCCGGTAAGGCTAGATACAACCGGGTGTCGCCAGGTTCCCGGAGGTTGGCCGCTATCGGCTGGTGCACCCACCAACCACGCCCCAGTGCCATCGACTGGGACGACCCTCTTCGCCGCGCACCATAGCTTGGGGTTAGGGATTTTTTATAGAGGTTGTCATCCTCGCGGTACGGCCAACTAAGGCAAGACCCCCGTTCCAGCGAAACATGACCACTGGTTTACGGTGTTCCGAAAGCCGCTACTTAGTTTTCACCACTCAGCCCAAGCCCGTCCGGCATGGTTGAACCTGCCGGGAATGCATCTCCCGCCGGCATGGTCTTGGGCCTCATTGCAGCTACTCAAGCCCCTGCACCACGACAAGGTGGCGGCTCCTAGCAGGGGAACCTAACCTAACCTTTTTTTTTTTTTTTTTTTTTTTCGAGGTGGAAATCTTCAAAAGACACCCCCTGCCCTGGGGGGAAGAGCAGGGGGTAGTGCCGGATTTTTACCGGCTAAAACCACCCCGGTTACCTACCTCGGCGCTTGTAGGGGAGGCTCCGTGACCTACAGAGACACTACCGGAGCCTCCCCACGCCCGGCGAACGCAGCCCCATCCTCGGGAGGGTCAGAGGGACACTCCCTGAGCTCCGCAGTATAAACACCTGGCCGCGCCAGGGGTAACACCCAGCGCGGCCCACCACCGCCAGACCGTGACGAAGAACGAATCGGGCCCCCACCCGAGTCTTCCACGGCTCTCCGACGGCCCTGCGGGAATTGGGAGGACAGTTCCTCCCGGCAGGGCCGCCCGCACCCAGGAGCTGGCGACGGGGTCCACAGGGGGGGTTGAGGGGGGACACCCCAACACCCCTGGGCCCGTCAGCCACACCAAACAGCGGGAGGGGGATCTCGCCGGCGGAGGCCAGCAAGACCACCCCTCCTTCACAATCGAAGCCATGACACTGGCTACCGGGCAGCCCCGCGGGATACCGGGAGGACATAATCCTCCCACAGCGGGGCCGCCCGTCCACTGATTCAGCGGTGACAGTCGCCCGAGAGACGGGAGGGGGGGCACCTCCAGTCGCCACCCGGACCGTCACCGCTTTTACCCCACTGGAGGGGGGGATCTCGCCGGCCTGCGCGAACGCAGCCGGCGAGCCCTTTCCCTCCACCTTACATGTCGGGCGGGATCGGAAAATTCCCGACCCCGCTCCGACGCCTCCTTTCTGCGAAGGACATCCTCGCAGAAGGAGGCCACCGCTGTCCAGACACTCTCGCTGCCCAGCATCGCACTGACGATGCGAGGCAGCGAGAGATCCACCCCCACCTGAGCCCGCAACACCCGGCGCTCAGCCGCCCACTCCGGGCACTCCTCGAGTGTGTGTTGCGCTGTGTCCAGCGCAGCACCACACTCATGGCACTCCGCCGTCGCCTCCGCCTGTATCCGGCACAGGTACTCACCAAAGCAGCCATGCCCGGTGAGCACCTGCGTGACGCGGTAGGTAAGCGTCCCCCTGCCGCGGTCCAGCCATTCATCGAGGCTGGGCAGAACCGCCCCGACTGCTCGCTGCGCGACTCCTCGATGGAGGAGTTCCCTCCTCCATTTGTCTCGCGCAGCCAGCCGGGCCTGGCGTCTCACCTCGACCTCCTCCTCAGCGGACACCACCGCGCCCCCCCGGCGGAGTTCACGGAGACGCTCATAAATCGAGGCGTCTCCCTCCGCCAGAAGATCAAATGGTACGGTGCCCGCCAAGGTCAGCGCCGCCTCGTGGGATACCGTGCGGAACCCCCTGATCACCCTGACGGCCATCCTCCTTTGAACACGGCGCAGCAATGCTCGGCTGCGCCGCGCGACCATCAGGGCCGACGCCCAAATCGGGGCGCCGTAAAGGGCCATGGAACGCACGATACCGAGGTACAGGCGGCGCACCCTCTCCTCCGGCCCCCCAATGTTTGGGAGGAGGCGACCGAGGCCAGTCGCCGCCCTCTCCAAACGGGGAGACAATCGGTCAAAATGGGCCGTGAAACGCCAGTGGCTGTCCAGGAGGAGACCAAGATAGTTCATCCGGTCCCCAACCTGAACATGCTCACCCCCCACCATAATCCAGGACCGGGGCGGTCCCCCGCTCCGAGGCCTGTTATGAAACCACATGGCCTCGGTTTTCAGAGGGGAGATCCGCAGCCCCAGTCCCCGGATACCATCGACGACGGAGGCCAGTCCCGTCTCCGCTAGACGGATGGTCCTCTCCCAGTCCCTCCCAACGGCCATCAGCAGCGTGTCATCCGCGTAGCACGTCAAACTGACGCCAATCGGGAGGGCAGCCCGCAGCACCCGATCATACCCGATGTCCCACAGCATGGGGCCCAGGACCGACCCCTGTGGGACACCGCGATCCACCTCCCTCGTGCACAGCCGACCGCCTCTGCCTGGGTATTCAATCCACCTGTCCCTCAGGTAATCCCGTAATACTCTCCTCACGTAGAGGGGCACTCCATGTTCGGCAAGTGCCCCCCCAATACGCCCCCAGGGGAGCGAGTTAAAGGCATTGGCGATGTCTAAGCTTACCGCCAGCGCCACGCCCCCCTGGGACGTGGCCGAGTCCGAGAGGGACCTGACTCGACTGATCGCATCGATCGTCGAGCGTCCCCCTCTAAAGCCGAACTGGGACTCGGCCAGGTCGGGACCCACCCGGGACAGGTGCCCCGAGAGGCGGGAAGCCAACACCCTCTCAAAGAGCTTCCCCACCTCATCGAGGAGGCATATAGGCCTGTACGCCGAGGGAGAATCAGCGGGCTTGCCAACCTTCTTGACCAGGACCATCCGACCCCTCTTCCAGCGGGACGGGACACGCCCCAGCCTCAGGCAGCCATCGAACAAGCGCCTGAGGCGGGGCCCGAGGACGCGCAGGGCAAGGGTCATGGCTCTGCCCGGTATGCCGTCAGGACCAGGGGCCGTGTTGCGAGCACCCATTTTCCCGACGGCCCGGGAGAGCTCCTCCTCCGTGACCCCCATGTCGTCGGACCAGGTGTTCGGGTCCGACTCCCCGAGCTCCGGTGGCTGTTCCCCCCCCTCATCCAGGGGAAACAGAGCATCAACCACCCTATCCAGGAACTCGGGGTCCATAGTCTCCGTCACGGGGGGCGCCCAAGGGCGAAGTTTTCCCATTACCATCTTGTAAGGGCGCCCCCAGGGGTCACGGTTCAAAAGCTCGAGGAGCTCCGACCATGCACCCGCCTTTGCCCTCCCGATGACCAGCCGGAGGGCCACCACCTGCTCCCGGTAGCCCTCGTGCAGTTGGTGTTCCCTCGCCGGGTCGCGACGCCGTCTTCGACGGGCTCTCTGAAACAGTCGCCGGGCGCGGACGCAAGCATAGCGCATCCGCGCTATTTCCGACGACCACCAATACGAGGCCCGTCGATCCGGGGCGCGGGACCAGGGCATGGCAGCGTTACAAACCGCTACCATGTCCCCCTGGAACCACGCCGCTTCCTCCTCGACGTCCACGACCGGCCCAGCCGGAAGCCCAGGCCAGGCCACGACGAGGGAGGCGGCCATCAGCACGTCCTCGTCAAGGCGCTTCAGCGCCCACCTCTTCTTAGAGGAAGGGGGAATACCAGGGGACCTAAACCCCCTTCCCCTTCCAGCCCTCCCCGGCGGTCCCCGGCCCCGGGTGGCGCGCACCTCCATCAGGATATAGAGGTGGTCACTTAATGTTTCCACCTCCTGCGCCACCCTCCAGCCCCTTACACGATCCACCACCGAGGAGGAGGCCCACGTCAGGTCAACAATGGACTCCCCCTGGTAGCGGACACAGGTGCTGGTTGACCCCCGATTAAGCAATCGGAGGTCGGAGCCGGCCGCCCAATCCAGCACCGCCTCGCCTCTGAGGTCCGTCCTGGGGGAACCCCAAGCCAGAGACTTGGAGTTGAAGTCCCCCAGGACAATCACCGGACGGGGCCGACACCGCGAGATACACCACGCAACCCCGTCCAGGAACTCCTCAAAGAACCCCAGACTCCAGCGAGGCGGTGCATAGATACCGACCACCGCTAACTCCCCCCATTGGGCCGCGACGTAGCCCTCACCGCTCTCCAGAAGGGAGAACGGCAAGGGCATCGAGGCCCCACCAAGGATGATCGCTACCGAGCCCCCCGGGTTTCCCACCCAGCTCGGGTGGTCCGGGATCCTGTACGGCTCGGCAGCGATCGCCAACCCCACACCCCACTCAGCCATAGACTGGACAAGCATGTCCTGTGCCCTGGCCGAGTGGTTAAGGTTGGCCTGAAGCAGCAGGGCCATAGCCCCTTCACTGCTCCAGATCCATGGCCCCTTCCTCCACAGGCCTCGTCTCCGCCGTTGCCAGAGGAGCTGCTATCCGCACCTCTCCTCCATCTTCAACCTCCTTCAGCGCAAGGCCAGAGCCAGCCGGAGCAGCTGTCCCCGCCACCTTATCTGGCTCGGCCAGGTTCAGGGCAGCCGACTTGGGGGCCAGCGGCGTCTGCTGGGCCCCCTTGGCACCTTGTTTCCTCCTTCCTCTGGGGGGCACGCACCCCTTGGACCCCATCCGGTGGCCGGAGGGTTTCCCCAGATCCGCACACAGGGGACACCGGGGGGCAATCCGGCACTCCGCCACCAAGTGTTCCGCACTTCCGCAGTTGTGACACCGCCCGCTACGGTCCACAGTGCCGGTGCACCGCTGCCTCACGTGACCCGTCTCTAGGCAGCGGTAGCACTGCAGCGGGCGGTCCGCCAGCGCTTCCACCCGGACAGTGATCCAACCGACGCGGATTCTCTTCGCCGCGGCCACCTTCCTGGCAGCCATCAATGGGCACTTAACCCAGAGGGTGCCGAGTCCCAGCGGAGAAGACCGGATTTCCCCAGTCCTCACCTCCGCTGGCGAGCACCCTCCGACAGCTGCAATGGCCGCGGTCACTTCGGAGGTGTTAGTGGCCGGCACCAAATCCCTCACTCGTAACTCCGCCATTTTTACCGGGCGGGCCACAATCACTCCCTCCTCCCCGGCAAGCACCTCCCGCATCTTTACAGCAAGGGCGTCCGCCCTTGCAGCCCCCTCCGGGCCAGGAATCTCCAAAAGGAGACCCCCCGTCACGGCTCTCTTAGGCCGCAACTCCGCTATGTTGAGCTCCGCCAAGTCTATTCGGCTGGCAGAGCTCATGGCCTCCGCGTACGAGATCTTCGCCCCGTCTTTAATAGTCAGGGCAACCGCCGCCGTACGCGGGGGTCTCCGATGGGGGGTTTTGGGGGCTGCTTTAGCCCCACCCTCCTTCTTTCGCTGCTGCTGCGGCTGCAGTTGCTGTTTCTGCAGCTTCACCTTCTGCGGCCGCTGCTCCCTCTGCGGCCTCGCCGGCAGCACTTTAACAGCCACAGCAGGGGCAGGGCAGCCCTGGGCCTGGGACGCCACCTGCGCCTTCTTGTTCTTCCTCCCAACCACCTCGGCCCACGTGGAGGAGCCCTTCTGCATCGGGGGGTGGAGAGGAGTGGGAGGGGGACCAGACGCCCGGTGAGAGGGGGAGGGCATCACCGGCCGTCGGGTCGCCACGGGTGAAACCCCGAGACGACAAGCCGCCACCACTTCCGCCCGTATCTTCCGAATTCGTACCTCCCCAGGCGTCTCATCCCTCGTTGCCCCATGCGGGGGTGCCGCTTTTCTGGCCCCATCAGCAAGGAGCTCCTTCCTCATGGAGATAATTTTTCCCTCCACTCTCCCCATAAAGGCCTCGAAGAGCGCCTCCAGGCGCTCTTCGCTGACGGGCCCCGATTTCTCCTTGGAGGAGGAGGAGAGGGACGCACGGACCCTGGCCCCGTCCCCTTTATCCTCTTCATTCTTCTCCCCAGACCTCAGCAGGGCCGGGACCGCTTTGGCCGCCTTAAGCGCCAGCCTGAGGTCAGCAACCTCTCCACGCAGCCGGAGATTCTCCTCCTCTATCAGCTGGGCGTTGTCCTTCGCCGACCGCTTTGCCAGCTCCGATACAGCCGCACGCACCAAGAGGGCCGCCTTTTTAAGGTCCCTTACGTAAGTACCTTTCAAGTTGGCGCTCCTCCCGGCCACCTTTCTTACCACCTCCATTTGGGCCAGAATATGAGCGCCCAGGTTGGCCGTGGGCTGTGGCCTAAGTTCCTCCGCGAGCTCGCCCTCCGACGGCAGACCCTTAACGCGCATGGCCGGCGGCGACTCGTCCCCCGAGCACTTCATGCGCCTCCCCCCCTTCGCAGAGGTCCACCTCTGATCGGACTCAGAAGAGCGAAGCCTCTTTTTGCCGTGCACAGCAGCATGCACGCTGACGTCCGAGTCCGTGTCGCTTATTTTTACAAACGACACACTACCCACCGCCGTCGCGTTACTTCTCGAAACGCTACCCTTAGATGGCCCAGGAGCGCCTTCCTTCCGCAGCTCGCTGTCCCCCGTTGATACTGGGGCAGACTTCTCCTTCCCACGCTCCGTTGAGCACGCCACAAATGTGGCCTCCCTTCCTTCATCAGTTTTTTGTTGTTTTTTAATTATATCCATACTGTTCCCACGCGTAGGTCGGAAGGGGTGGTCCACCGGGGCAGAGCCGCCTTACCCCGGTAAGGCTAGATACAACCGGGTGTCGCCAGGTTCCCGGAGGTTGGCCGCTATCGGCTGGTGCACCCACCAACCACGCCCCAGTGCCATCGACTGGGACGCCCCTCTTCGCCGCGCACCATAGCTTGGGGTTAGGGATTTTTTATAGAGGTTGTCATCCTCGCGGTACGGCCAACTAAGGCAAGACCCCCGTTCCAGCGAAACATGACCACTGGTTTACGGTGTTCCGAAAGCCGCTTCTTAGTTTTCACCACTCAGCCCAAGCCCGTCCGGCATGGTTGAACCTGCCGGGAATGCATCTCCCGCCGGCATGGTCTTGGGCCTCATTGCAGCTACTCAAGCCCCTGCACCACGACAAGGTGGCGGCTCCTAGCAGGGGAACCTAACCTAACCTAACCTAACCTAACCTAACCTAACCTAACCAAAAAGATCCTACTGATGAGTCTAGGAGGTCGATTCCGAGACGAAACGCACATCCAAATCCAAATATCCTTTTTCCTTCTTAGACATGCCTCCTCTCGACGGGGAACTTACGGTCCTCAGCAAGTTGTTGCCGGGGCGGGCTGGGTGACGTGACAGGATCCCTACATTACGTCCACCTAGGGCTGGTAAGACCGTCTCCGATTTTGATGAAACTTGGTGCATATATTAAGTAGCCGAAAATAAGGGACACGTATTTTATTTGCTCTTTTGCTATTATTATTGCTCGGCTCGGCTCGGCTCGGCTCGGCTCGGCTCGGCTCGGCTCGGCTCGGCTCGGCTCGGCTCGGCTCGGCTCGGCTCGGCTCGGCTCGGCTCGGCTCGACTCGGTTCGGCTCGGCTCGGCTCGGCTCAGCTCGGCTGGGCTCGGCTCGGCTCGGCTCGGCTCGGCTCGGCTCGGCTCGGCTCGGGTCGGCTCGGCTCGGCTCGGCTCCTCGGCTCGGCTCCGCAGCTCTGAGTACCATAATACACCAACATAAACAGCACCATATATGACAAGATACATGGCAAGAGAAACGATAGCACAAAAAGCCCTCTTAGTACACATTTACGTCTAGAAAATTAAAATATTTACACCGTAGATTATTCACTACATGTATACAATGTAATCATCCATGGCTAATACTGCATCCTTTGAATAAAACTTCTGTAAACCAAAAAGATCCTACTGATGAGTCTAGGAGGTCGATTCCGAGACGAAACGCACATCCAAATCCAAATATCCTTTTTCCTTCTTAGACATGCCTCCTCTCGACGGGGAACTTACGGTCCTCAGCAAGTTGTTGCCGGGGCGGGCTGGGTGACGTGACAAGATCCCTACATTACGTCCACCTAGGGCTGGTAAGACCGTCTCCGATTTTGATGAAACTTGGTGCATATATTAAGTAGCCGAAAATAAGGGACACGTATTTTTTATAGCGGCCCAATCGCAAGTTTAGGCGTGCAATCACCCCTTGAAATTTCAGCAGAAAAATGGTTTCTCGAAAACTGTGACAGATATAAGAACACTTCTTACGTAAAAGTTTCATGGTTTCTTGAGGTAAAACAAAAGTGTTGCTGATTTTGGAAAAATCAATTTGTTTCCAACGAACAAATTTATTGTTACATTATTTTAAAAGATACAACAATTTACATAATAACAAAAAAGAACCGCAATTCCTTGCTTAATCCATTGATATATAATATGATGGATTTGCCTCCTGCAGTTTACAGCCTACAGGCTACGGCCGCACAAGTACACATTGTATATATTATTTTTTGCTCTTTTGCTATTATTATTGCTCGGCTCGGCTCGGCTCGGCTCGGCTCGGCTCGGTTCGACTCGGGTCGGCTCGGCTCGGCTCGGCTCGGCTCGGCTCGGCTCGGCTCGGCTCGGCTCGGCTCGGCTCGGCTCGGCTCGGCTCGGCTCGGTTCGGCTCGGCTCGGCTCGGCTCGGCTCGGCTCGGCTCGGCCCGGCTCGGGTCGGCTCGGCTCGGGTCGGCTCGGCGCGGCTCGGCTCCTCGGCTCAGCTCCGCAGCTCTGAGTACCATAATACACCAACATAAACAGCACCATATATGACAAGATACATGGCAAGAGAAACGATAGCACAAAAAGCCCTCTTAGTACAGATTTACGTCTAGAAAATTAAAATATTTACACCGTAGATTATTCACTACATGTATACAATGTAATCATCCATGGCTAATACTGCATCCTTTGAATAAAACTTCTGTAAACCAAAAAGATCCTACTGATGAGTCTAGGAGGTCGATTCCGAGACGAAACGCACATCCAAATCCAAATATCCTTTTTCCTTCTTAGACATGCCTCCTCTCGACGGGGAACTTACGGTCCTCAGCAAGTTGTTGCCGGGGCGGGCTGGGTGACGTGACAAGATCCCTACATTACGTCCACCTAGGGCTGGTAAGACCGTCTCCGATTTTGATGAAACTTGGTGCATATATTAAGTAGCCGAAAATAAGGGACACGTATTTTTTATAGCGGCCCAATCGCAAGTTTAGGCGTGCAATCACCCCTTGAAATTTCAGCAGAAAAATGGTTTCTCGAAAACTGTGACAGATATAAGAACACTTCTTAAGTAAAAGTTTCATGGTTTCTTGAGGCAAAGCAAAAAGTGTTGCAGATTTTGGAAAAATCAATTTGTTTCCAACGAACAAATTTATTGTTACATTATTTTAAGAGATACAACAATTTACATAATAACAGAAAAGAACCGAAATTCCTTGCTTAATCCATTGATATATAATATGATGGATTTGCCTCCTGCAGTTTACAGCCTACAGGCTACGGCCGCACAAGTACACATTGTATATATTATTTTTTGCTCTTTTGCTATTATTATTGCTCGGCTCGGCTCGGCTCGGCTCGGCTCGGCTCGGCTCGACTCGGGTCGGCTCGGCTCGGCTCGGCTCGGCTCGACTCGGTTCGGCTCGGCTCGGCTCGGCTCAGCTCGGCTGGGCTCGGCTCGGCTCGGCTCGGCTCGGCTCGGCTCGGCTCGGGTCGGCTCGGCTCGGCTCGGCTCGGCTCCTCGGCTCGGCTCCGCAGCTCTGAGTACCATAATACACCAACATAAACAGCACCATATATGACGAGATACATGGCAAGAGAAACGATAGCACAAAAAGCCCTCTTAGTACAGATTTACGTCTAGAAAATTAAAATATTTACACCGTAGATTATTCACTACATGTATACAATGTAATCATCCATGGCTAATACTGCATCCTTTGAATAAAACTTCTGTAAACCAAAAAGATCCTACTGATGAGTCTAGGAGGTCGATTCCGAGACGAAACGCACATCCAAATCCAAATATCCTTTTTCCTTCTTAGACATGCCTCCTCTCGACGGGGAACTTACGGTCCTCAGCAAGTTGTTGCCGGGGCGGGCTGGGTGACGTGACAAGATCCCTACATTACGTCCACCTAGGGCTGGTAAGACCGTCTCCGATTTTGATGAAACTTGGTGCATATATTAAGTAGCCGAAAATAAGGGACACGTATTTTTTATAGCGGCCCAATCGCAAGTTTAGGCGTGCAATCACCCCTTGAAATTTCAGCAGAAAAATGGTTTCTCGAAAACTGTGACAGATATAAGAACACTTCTTAAGTAAAAGTTTCATGGTTTCTTGAGGTAAAACAAAAGTGTTGCTGATTTTGGAAAAATCAATTTGTTTCCAACGAACAAATTTATTGTTACATTATTTTAAAAGATACAACAATTTACATAATAACAAAAAAGAACCGCAATTCCTTGCTTAATCCATTGATATATAATATGATGGATTTGCCTCCTGCAGTTTACAGCCTACATGCTACGGCCGCACAAGTACACATTGTATATATTATTTTTTGCTCTTTTGCTATTATTATTGCTCGGCTCGGCTCGGCTCGGCTCGGCTCGACTCGGGTCGGCTCGGCTCGGCTCGGCTCGGCTCGGCTCGGTTCGGCTCGGCTCGGCTCGGCTCGGCTCGGCTCGGCTCGGCTCGGCTCGGCTCGGGTCGGCTCGGCTCGGGTCGGCTCGGCTCGGCTCGGCTCCTCGGCTCAGCTCCGCAGCTCTGAGTACCATAATACACCAACATAAACAGCACCATATATGACAAGATACATGGCAAGAGAAACGATAGCACAAAAAGCCCTCATAGTACAGATTTACGGCTAGAAAATTAAAATATTTACACCGTAGATTATTCACTACATGTATACAATGTAATCATCCATGGCTAATACTGCATCCTTTGAATAAAACTTCTGTAAACCAAAAAGATCCTACTGATGAGTCTAGGAGGTCGATTCCGAGACGAAACGCACATCCAAATCCAAATATCCTTTTTCCTTCTTAGACATGCCTCCTCTCGACGGGGAACTTACGGTCCTCAGCAAGTTGTTGCCGGGGCGGGCTGGGTGACGTGACAAGATCCCTACATTACGTCCACCTAGGGCTGGTAAGACCGTCTCCGATTTTGATGAAACTTGGTGCATATATTAAGTAGCCGAAAATAAGGGACACGTATTTTTTATAGCGGCCCAATCGCAAGTTTAGGCGTGCAATCACCCCTTGAAATATCAGCAGAAAAATGGTTTATCGAAAACTGTGACAGATATAAGAACACTTCTTAAGTAAAAGTTTCATAGTTTCTTGAGGCAAAACAAAAAGTGTTGCAGATTTTGGAAAAATCAATTAGTTTCCAACGAACAAATTTAATGTTACATTATTTTAAGAGATACAGCAATTTACATAATAACAAAAAAGAACCGAAATTCCTTGCTTAATCCATTGATATATAATATGATGGATTTGCCTCCTGCAGTTTACAGCCTACAGGCTACGGCCGCACAAGTACACATTGTATATATTATTTTTTGCTCTTTTGCTATTATTATTGCTCGGCTCGGCTCGGCTCGGCTCGGCTCGGCTCGGCTCGGCTCGGCTCGGCTCGGCTCGGCTCGGCTCGGCTCGGCTCGGCTCGGCTCGGCTCCGCAGCTCTGAGTACCATAATACACCAACATAAACAGCACCATATTTGACAAGATACATGGCAAGAGAAATGATAGCACAAAAAGCCCGCTTAGTACAGATTTACGTCTAGAAAATTAAAATATTTACACCGTAGATTATTCACTACATGTATACAATGTAATCATCCATGGCTAATACTGCATCCTTTGAATAAAACTTCTGTAAAAAAAAAAAATCCTACTGATGGGTCTAGGAGGTCGATTCCGAGACGAAACGCACATCCAAATCCAAATATCCTTTTTCCTTCCTCGACATGCTTCCTCTCGACGGAGAACTTACGGTCCTCAGCTAGTTGTTGCCGGGGCGGGCTGGGTGACGTGACAAGATCCCTACATTACGTCCACCTTAGGGCTGGTAAGACCGTCTCCGATTTTGATGAAACTTGGTGCATATATTAAGTAGCCGAAAATAAGGGACACGTATTTTTTATAGCGGCCCAATCGCAAGTTTAGGTGTGCAATCACCCCTTGAAATTTCAGCAGAAAAATGGTTTCTCGAAAACTGTGACAGATATAAGAACACTTCTTAAGTAAAAGTTTCATGGTTTCTTGAGGCAAAACAAAAAGTGTTGCAGATTTTGGAAAAATCAATTTGTTTCCAACGAACAAATTTATTGTTACATTATTTTAAGAGATACAACAATTTACATAATAACAAAACAGAACCGAAATTCCTTGCTCAATCCATTGATATATAATATGATGGATTTGCCTCCTGCAGTTTACAGCCTACAGGCTACGGCCGCACAAGTACACATTGTATATATTATTTTTTGCTCTTTTGCTATTATTATTGCTCGGCTCGGCTCGACTCGGCTCGGCTCGGCTCGGCTCGGCTCGTCTCGGCTCGGCTCGGCTTGGCTCGGCTCGGCTCGGCTCGGCTCGGCTCGGCTCGGCTCGGCTCGGCTCGGCTCGGCTCGGCTCGGCTCGGCTCGGCTCGGCTCGGCTCCTCGGCTCCGCAGCTCTGAGTACCATAATACACCAACATAAACAGCACCATATTTGACAAGATACATGGCAAGAGGAACGATAGCACAAAAAGCCCTCTTAGTACAGATTTACGTCTAGAAAATTAAAATATTTACACCGTAGATTATTCACTACATGTATACAATATATTCGTCCATAGCTAATACTGCATCCTTTGAATAAGACTTCTGTAAACAAAAAAATTATACTGATGAGTCTAGGAGGTCGATTCCGAGGCGAAACGCACATCCCAATCCAAATATCCTTTTTCCTTCCTCGCCATGCCTCCTCTGCACGGAGAACATACGGTCCTCAGCAAGATGTTGCCGCGGCGGGCCGTGTGACGTGACAAGATCCATACATTACGTCCACCTTAGGGCTGGTAAGACCGTCTCCGATTTTGATGAAACTTGGTGCATATATTGAGCAGCCGAAAATAAGGGACACGTATTTTTTATAGCGGCCCAATCGCAAGTTTAGGCGTGAAATCACCCCTTGAAATTTCAGCAGAAAAATGGTTTCTCGAAAACTGTGACAGATATAAGAACACTTCTTAAGTAAAAGTTTCATGGTTTCTTGAGGTAAAACAAAAAGTGTTGCAGATTTTGGAAAAATCAATTTGTTTCCAACGAACAAATTTATTGTTACATTATTTTAAGAGATACAACAATTTACATAATAACAAAAAAGAAACGCAATTCCTTGCTTAATCCATTGATATATAATATGATGGATTTGCCTCCTGCAGTTTACAGCCTACAGGCTACGGCCGCACAAGTACACATTGTATATATTATTTTTTGCTCTTTTGCTATTATTATTGCTCGGCCCGGCTCGGCTCGGCTCGGCTCGGCTCGGCTCGGCTCGGCTCGGCTCGGCTCGTCTCGGCTCGGCTCGGCTCGGCTCGGCTCGGCTCGGCTCCGCAGCTCTGAGTACCATAATACACCAACATAAACAGCACCATATTTGACAAGATACATGGCAAGAGAAATGATAGCACAAAAAGCCCTCTTAGTACAGATTTACGTCTAGAAAATTAAAATATTTACACCGTAGATTATTCACTACATGTATACAATGTAATCATCCATGGCTAATACTGCATCCTTTGAATAAAACTTCTGTAAACCAAAAAAATCCTACTGATGAGTCTAGGAGGTCGATTCCGAGACGAAACGCACATCCAAATCCAAATATCCTTTTTCCTTCCTCGACATGCTTCCTCTCGACGGAGAACTTACGGTCCTCAGCTAGTTGTTGCCGGGGCGGGCTGGTAAGACCGTCTCCGATTTTGATGAAACTTGGTGCATATATTAAGTAGCCGAAAATAAGGGACACGTATTTTTTATAGCGGCCCAATCGCAAGTTTAGGCGTGCAATCACCCCTTGAAATTTCAGCAGAAAAATGGTTTCTCGAAAACTGTGACAGATATAAGAACACTTCTTAAGTAAAAGTTTCATGGTTTCTTGAGGTAAAACAAAAGTGTTGCTGATTTTGGAAAAATCAATTTGTTTCCAACGAACAAATTTATTGTTACATTATTTTAAAAGATACAACAATTTACATAATAACAAAAAAGATCCGCAATTCCTTGCTTAATCCATTGATATATAATATGATGGATTTGCCTCCTGCAGTTTACAGCCTACAGGCTACGGCCGCACAAGTACACATTGTATATATTATTTTTTGCTCTTTTGCTATTATTATTGCTCGGCTCGGCTCGGCTCGGCTCGGCTCGACTCGGGTCGGCTCGGCTCGGCTCGGCTCGGCTCGGCTCGGTTCGGCTCGGCTCGGCTCGGCTCGGCTCGGCTCGGCTCGGCTCGGCTCGGCTCGGCTCGGCTCGGCTCGGCTCGGGTCGGCTCGGCTCGGGTCGGCTCGGCTCGGCTCGGCTCCTCGGCTCAGCTCCGCAGCTCTGAGTACCATAATACACCAACATAAACAGCACCATATATGACAAGATACATGGCAAGAGAAACGATAGCACAAAAAGCCCTCTTAGTACAGATTTACGTCTAGAAAATTAAAATATTTACACCGTAGATTATTCACTACATGTATACAATGTAATCATCCATGGCTAATACTGCATCCTTTGAATAAAACTTCTGTAAACCAAAAAGATCCTACTGATGAGTCTAGGAGGTCGATTCCGAGACGAAACGCACATCCAAATCCAAATATCCTTTTTCCTTCTTAGACATGCCTCCTCTCGACGGGGAACTTACGGTCCTCAGCAAGTTGTTGCCGGGGCGGGCTGGGGGACGTGACAAGATCCCTACATTACGTCCACCTAGGGCTGGTAAGACCGTCTCCGATTTTGATGAAACTTGGTGCATATATTAAGTAGCCGAAAATAAGGGACACGTATTTTTTATAGCGGCCCAATCGCAAGTTTAGGCGTGCAATCACCCCTTGAAATTTCAGCAGAAAAATGGTTTCTCGAAAACTGTGACAGATATAAGAACACTTCTTAAGTAAAAGTTTCATAGTTTCTTGAGGCAAAACAAAAAGTGTTGCAGATTTTGGAAAAATCAATTAGTTTCCAACGAACAAATTTAATGTTACATTATTTTAAGAGATACAACAATTTACATAATAACAAAAAAGAACCGAAATTCCTTGCTTAATCCATTGATATATAATATGATGGATTTTCCTCCTGCAGTTTACAGCCTACAGGCTACGGCCGCACAAGTACACATTGTATATATTATTTTTTGCTCTTTTGCTATTGTTATTGCTCGGCTCGGCTCGGCTCGGCTCGGCTCGGCTCGGCTCGGCTCGGCTCGGCTCGGCTCGGCTCGGCTCGGCTCGGCTCGGCTCGGCTCGGCTCGGCTCGGCTCGGCTCGGCTCGGCTCGGCTCGGCTCGGCTCGGCTCCGCAGCTCTGAGTACCATAATACACCAACATAAACAGCACCATATTTGACAAGATACATGGCAAGAGAAATGATAGCACAAAAAGCCCTCTTAGTACAGATTTACGTCTAGAAAATTAAAATATTTACACCGTAGATTATTCACTACATGTATACAATGTAATCATCCATGGCTAATACTGCATCCTTTGAATAAAACTTCTGTAAACCAAAAAAATCCTACTGATGAGTCTAGGAAGTCGATTCCGAGACGAAACGCACATCCAAATCCAAATATCCTTTTTCCTTCCTCGACATGCTTCCTCTCGACGGAGAACTTACGGTCCTCAGCTAGTTGTTGCCGGGGCGGGCTGGGTGACGTGACAAGATCCCTACATTACGTCCACCTTAGGGCTGGTAAGACCGTCTCCGATTTTGATAAAACTTGGTGCATATATTAAGTAGCCGAAAATAAGGGACACGTATTTTTTATAGCGGCCCAATCGCAAGTTTAGGTGTGCAATCACCCCTTGAAATTTCAGCAGAAAAATGGTTTCTCGAAAACTGTGACAGATATAAGAACACTTCTTAAGTAAAAGTTTCATGGTTTCTTGAGGCAAAACAAAAAGTGTTGCAGATTTTGGAAAAATCAATTTGTTTCCAACGAACAAATTTATTGTTACATTATTTTAAGAGATACAACAATTTACATAATAACAAAACAGAACCGAAATTCCTTGCTTAATCCATTGATATATAATATGATGGATTTGCCTCCTGCAGTTTACAGCCTACAGGCTACGGCCCCACAAGTACACATTGTATATATTATTTTTTGCTCTTTTGCTATTATTATTGCTCGGCTCGGCTCGGCTCGGCTCGGCTCGGCTCGGCTCGGCTCGGCTCGGCTCGGCTCGGCTCGGCTCGGCTCGGCTCGGCTCGGCTCGGCTCCTCGGCTCGGCTCCGCAGCTCTGAGTACCATAATACACCAACATAAACAGCACCATTTTGACAAGATACATGGGAAGAGAAATGATAGCACAAAAAGCCCTCTTAGTACAGATTTACGTCTAGAAAATTAAAATATTTACACCGTAGATTATTCACTACATGTATACAATGTAATCATCCATGGCTAATACTGCATCCTTTGAATAAAACTTCTGTAAACCAAAAAAATCCTACTGATGAGTCTAGGAGGTCGATTCCGAGACGAAACGCACATCCAAATCCAAATATCCTTTTTCCTTCCTCGACATGCTTCCTCTCGACGGAGAACTTACGGTCCTCAGCTAGTTGTTGCCGGGGCGGGCTGGTAAGACCGTCTCCGATTTTGATGAAACTTGGTGCATATATTAAGTAGCCGAAAATAAGGGACACGTATTTTTTATAGCGGCCCAATCGCAAGTTTAGGCGTGCAATCAACCCTTGAAATTTCAGCAGAAAAATGGTTTCTCGAAAACTGTGACAGATATAAGAACACTTCTTAAGTAAAAGTTTCATGGTTTCTTGAGGTAAAACAAAAGTGTTGCTGATTTTGGAAAAATCAATTTGTTTCCAACGAACAAATTTATTGTTACATTATTTTAAAAGATACAACAATTTACATAATAACAAAAAAGATCCGCAATTCCTTGCTTAATCCATTGATATATAATATGATGGATTTGCCTCCTGCAGTTTACAGCCTACAGGCTACGGCCGCACAAGTACACATTGTATATATTATTTTTTGCTCTTTTGCTATTATTATTGCTCGGCTCGGCTCGGCTCGGCTCGGCTCGACTCGGGTCGGCTCGGCTCGGCTCGGCTCGGCTCGGCTCGGTTCGGCTCGGCTCGGCTCGGCTCGGCTCGGCTCGGCTCGGCTCGGCTCGGCTCGGCTCGGGTCGGCTCGGCTCGGGTCGGCTCGGCTCGGCTCGGCTCCTCGGCTCAGCTCCGCAGCTCTGAGTACCATAATACACCAACATAAACAGCACCATATATGACAAGATACATGGCAAGAGAAACGATAGCACAAAAAGCCCTCTTAGTACAGATTTACGTCTAGAAAATTAAAATATTTACACCGTAGATTATTCACTACATGTATACAATGTAATCATCCATGGCTAATACTGCATCCTTTGAATAAAACTTCTGTAAACCAAAAAGATCCTACTGATGAGTCTAGGAGGTCGATTCCGAGACGAAACGCACATCCAAATCCAAATATCCTTTTTCCTTCTTAGACATGCCTCCTCTCGACGGGGAACTTACGGTCCTCAGCAAGTTGTTCCCGGGGCGGGCTGGGGGACGTGACAAGATCCCTACATTACGTCCACCTAGGACTGGTAAGACCGTCTCCGATTTTGATGAAACTTGGTGCATATATTAAGTAGCCGAAAATAAGGGACACGTATTTTTTATAGCGGCCCAATCGCAAGTTTAGGCGTGCAATCACCCCTTGAAATTTCAGCAAAAAAATGGTTTCTCGAAAACTGTGACAGATATAAGAACACTTCTTAAGTAAAAGTTTCATGGTTTCTTGAGGTAAAACAAAATTGTTGCTGATTTTGGAAAAATCAATTTGTTTCCAACGAACAAATTTATTGTTACATTATTTTAAAAGATACAACAATTTACATAATAACAAAAAAGAACCGCAATTCCTTGCTTAATCCATTGATATATCATATGATGGATTTGCCTCCTGCAGTTTACAGCCTACAGGCTACGGCCGCACAAGTACACATTGTATATATTATTTTTTGCTCTTTTGCTATTATTATTGCTCGGCTCGGCTCGGCTCGGCTCGGCTCGGCTCGGTTCGACTCGGGTCGGCTCGGCTCGGCTCGGCTCGGCTCGGCTCGGTTCGGCTCGGCTCGGCTCGGCTCGGCTCGGCTCGGTTCGGCTCGGCTCGGCTCGGCTCGGCTCGGCTCGGCTCGGCTCGGCTCGGGTCGGCTCGGCTCGGGTCGGCTCGGCTCGGCTCGGCTCCTCGGCTCAGCTCCGCAGCTCTGAGTACCATAATACACCAACATAAACAGCACCATATATGACAAGATACATGGCAAGAGAAACGATAGCACAAAAAGCCCTCTTAGTACAGATTTACGTCTAGAAAATTAAAATATTTACACCGTAGATTATTCACTACATGTATACAATGTAATCATCCATGGCTAATACTGCATCCTTTGAATAAAACTTCTGTAAACCAAAAAGATCCTACTGATGAGTCTAGGAGGTCGATTCCGAGACGAAACGCACATCCAAATCCAAATATCCTTTTTCCTTCTTAGACATGCCTCCTCTCGACGGGGAACTTACGGTCCTCAGCAAGTTGTTGCCGGGGCGGGCTGGGTGACGTGACAAGATCCCTACATTACGTCCACCTAGGGCTGGTAAGACCGTCTCCGATTTTGATGAAACTTGGTGCATATATTAAGTAGCCGAAAATAAGGGACACGTATTTTTTATAGCGGCCCAATCGCAAGTTTAGGCGTGCAATCACCCCTTGAAATTTCAGCAGAAAAATGGTTTCTCGAAAACTGTGACAGATATAAGAACACTTCTTAAGTAAAAGTTTCATGGTTTCTTGAGGCAAAACAAAAAGTGTTGCAGATTTTGGAAAAATCAATTTGTTTCCAACGAACAAATTTATTGTTACATTATTTTAAGAGATACAACAATTTACATAATCACAGAAAAGAACCGAAATTCCTAGCTTAATCCATTGATATATAATATGATGGATTTGCCTCCTGCAGTTTACAGCCTACAGGCTACGGCCGCACAAGTACACATTGTATATATTATTTTTTGCTCTTTTGCTATTATTATTGCTCGGCTCGGCTCGGCTCGGCTCGGCTCGACTCGGGTCGGCTCGGCTCGGCTCGGCTCGGCTCGGCTCGGTTCGGCTCGGCTCGGCTCGGCTCGGCTCGGCTCGGCTCGGCTCGGCTCGGCTCGGGTCGGCTCGGCTCGGGTCGGCTCGGCTCGGCTCGGCTCCTCGGCTCAGCTCCGCAGCTCTGAGTACCATAATACACCAACATAAACAGCACCATATATGACAAGATACATGGCAAGAGAAACGATAGCACAAAAAGCCCTCTTAGTACAGATTTACGTCTAGAAAATTAAAATATTTACACCGTAGATTATTCACTACATGTATACAATGTAATCATCCATGGCTAATACTGCATCCTTTGAATAAAACTTCTGTAAACCAAAAAGATCCTACTGATGAGTCTAGGAGGTCGATTCCGAGACGAAACGCACATCCAAATCCAAATATCCTTTTTCCTTCTTAGACATGCCTCCTCTCGACGGGGAACTTACGGTCCTCAGCAAGTTGTTGCCGGGGCGGGCTGGGGGACGTGACAAGATCCCTACATTACGTCCACCTAGGACTGGTAAGACCGTCTCCGATTTTGATGAAACTTGGTGCATATATTAAGTAGCCGAAAATAAGAGACACGTATTTTTTATAGCGGCCCAATCGCAAGTTTAGGCGTGCAATCACCCCTTGAAATTTCAGCAGAAAAATGGTTTCTCGAAAACTGTGACAGATATAAGAACACTTCTTAAGTAAAAGTTTCATGGTTTCTTGAGGCAAAACAAAAAGTGTTGCAGATTTTGGAAAAATCAATTTGTTTCCAACGAACAAATTTATTGTTACATTATTTTAAGAGATACAACAATTTACATAATAACAAAAAAGAACCGCAATTCCTTGCTTAATCCATTGATATATAATATGATGGATTTGCCTCCTGCAGTTTACAGCCTACAGGCTACGGCCGCACAAGTACACATTGTATATATTATTTTTTGCTCTTTTGCTATTATTATTGCTCGGCCCGGCTCGGCTCGGCTCGGCTCGGCTCGGCTCGGCGCGGCTCGGCTCGGCTCGGCTCGTCTCGGCTCGGCTCGGCTCGGCTCGGCTCGGCTCGGCTCGGCTCGGCTCCGCAGCTCTGAGTACCATAATACACCAACATAAACAGCACCATATTTGACAAGATACATGGCAAGAGAAATGATAGCACAAAAAGCCCTCTTAGTACAGATTTACGTCTAGAAAATTAAAATATTTACACCGTAGATTATTCACTACATGTATACAATGTAATCATCCATGGCTAATACTGCATCCTTTGAATAAAACTTCTGTAAACCAAAAAAATCCTACTGATGAGTCTAGGAGGTCGATTCCGAGACGAAACGCACATCCAAATCCAAATATCCTTTTTCCTTCCTCGACATGCTTCCTCTCGACGGAGAACTTACGGTCCTCAGCTAGTTGTTGCCGGGGCGGGCTGGGTGACGTGACAAGATCCCTACATTACGTCCACCTTAGGGCTGGTAAGACCGTCTCCGATTTTGATGAAACTTGGTGCATATATTAAGTAGCCGAAAATAAGGGACACGTATTTTTTATAGCGGCCCAATCGCAAGTTTAGGTGTGCAATCACCCCTTGAAATTTCAGCAGAAAAATGGGTTCTCGAAAACTGTGACAGATATAAGAACACTTCTTAAGTAAAAGTTTCATGGTTTCTTGAGGCAAAACAAAAAGTGTTGCAGATTTTGGAAAAATCAATTTGTTTCCAACGAACAAATTTATTGTTACATTATTTTAAGAGATACAACAATTTACATAATAACAAAACAGAACCGAAATTCCTTGCTTAATCCATTGATATATAATATGATGGATTTGCCTCCTGCAGTTTACAGCCTACAGGCTACGGCCGCACAAGTACACATTGTATATATTATTTTTTGCTCTTTTGCTATTATTATTGCTCGGCCCGGCTCGGCTCGGCTCGGCTCGGCTCGGCTCGGCTCGGCTCGGCTCGGCTCGGCTCGGCTCGGCTCGGCTCGGCTCGGCTCCGCAGCTCTGAGTACCATAATACACCAACATAAACAGCACCATATTTGACAAGATACATGGCAAGAGAAATGATAGCACAAAAAGCCCTCTTAGTACAGATTTACGTCTAGAAAATTAAAATATTTACACCGTAGATTATTCACTACATGTATACAATGTAATCATCCATGGCTAATACTGCATCCTTTGAATAAAACTTCTGTAAACCAAAAAAATCCTACTGATGAGTCTAGGAGGTCGATTCCGAGGCGAAACGCACATCCCAATACAAATATCCTTTTTCCTTCCTCGACATGCCTCCTCTCGACGGAGAACTTACGGTCCTCAGCAAGTTGTTGCCGGGGCGGGCTGGGTGACGTGACAAAATCCCTACATTACGTCCACCTTAGGGCTGGTAAGACCGTCTCCGATTTTGATGAAACTTGGTGCATATATTAAGTAGCCGAAAATAAGTGACACGTATTTTTTATAGCGGCCCAATCGCAAGTTTAGGCGTGCAATCACCCCTTGAAATTTCAGCAGAAAAATGGTTTCTCGAAAACTGTGACAGATATAAGAACACTTCTTAAGTAAAAGTTTCATGGTTTCTTGAGGCAAAACAAAAAGTGTTGCAGATTTTGGAAAAATCAATTTGTTTCAAACGAACAAATTTATTGTTACATTATTTTAAGAGATACAACAACTTACATAATAACAAAAAAGAACCGCAATTCCTTGCTTAATCCATTGATATATAATATGATGGATTTGCCTCCTGCAGTTTACAGCCTACAGGCTACGGCCGCACAAGTACACATTGTATATATTATTTTTTGCTCTTTTGCTATTATTATTGCTCGGCTCGGCTCGGCTCGGCTCGGCTCGGCTTGGCTCGGCTCGGCTCGGCTCGGCTCGGCTCGGCTCGGCTCGGCTCGGCTCGGCTCGGGTCGGCTCTTCTCGGCTCGGCTCGGCTCGGCTCGGGTCGGCTCGGCTCGGCTCGGCTCGGCTCGGCTCGGCTCGGGTCGGCTCGGCTCGGCTCGGCTCGGCTCGGCTCGGCTCGGCTCGGCTCGGCTCGGCTCGGCTCGGCTCGGCTCGGCTCGGCTCGGCTCGGCTCGGCTCCGCAGCTCTGAGTACCATAATACACCAACATAAACAGCACCATATTTGACAAGATACATGGCAAGAGGAACGATAGCACAAAAAGCCCTCTTAGTACAGATTTACGTCTAGAAAATTAAAATATTTACACCGTAGATTATTCACTACATGTATACAATATATTCGTCCATAGCTAATACTGCATCCTTTGAATAAGACTTCTGTAAACAAAAAAATTATACTGATGAGTCTAGGAGGTCGATTCCGAGGCGAAACGCACATCCCAATCCAAATATCCTTTTTCCTTCCTCGCGATGCCTCCTCTGCACGGAGAACATACGGTCCTCAGCAAGATGTTGCCGCGGCGGGCCGTGTGACGTGACAAGATCCATACATTACGTCCACCTTAGGGCTGGTAAGACCGTCTCCGATTTTGATGAAACTTGGTGCATATATTGAGCAGCCGAAAATAAGGGACACGTATTTTTTATAGCGGCCCAATCGCAAGTTTAGGCGTGAAATCACCCCTTGAAATTTCAGCAGAAAAATGGTTTCTCGAAAACTGTGACAGATATAAGAACACTTCTTAAGTAAAAGTTTCATGGTTTCTTGAGGTAAAACAAAAAGTGTTGCAGATTTTGGAAAAATCAATTTGTTTCCAACGAACAAATTTATTGTTACATTATTTTAAGAGATACAACAATTTACATAATAACAAAAAAGAAACGCAATTCCTTGCTTAATCCATTGATATATAATATGATGGATTTGCCTCCTGCAGTTTACAGCCTACAGGCTACGGCCGCACAAGTACACATTGTATATATTATTTTTTGCTCTTTTGCTATTATTATTGCTCGGCCCGGCTCGGCTCGGCTCGGCTCGGCTCGGCTCGGCTCGGCTCGGCTCGGCTCGTCTCGGCTCGGCTCGGCTCGGCTCGGCTCGGCTCGGCTCCGCAGCTCTGAGTACCATAATACACCAACATAAACAGCACCATATTTGACAAGATACATGGCAAGAGAAATGATAGCACAAAAAGCCCTCTTAGTACAGATTTACGTCTAGAAAATTAAAATATTTACACCGTAGATTATTCACTACATGTATACAATGTAATCATCCATGGCTAATACTGCATCCTTTGAATAAAACTTCTGTAAACCAAAAAAATCCTACTGATGAGTCTAGGAGGTCGATTCCGAGACGAAACGCACATCCAAATCCAAATATCCTTTTTCCTTCCTCGACATGCTTCCTCTCGACGGAGAACTTACGGTCCTCAGCTAGTTGTTGCCGGGGCGGGCTGGTAAGACCGTCTCCGATTTTGATGAAACTTGGTGCATATATTAAGTAGCCGAAAATAAGGGACACGTATTTTTTATAGCGGCCCAATCGCAAGTTTAGGCGTGCAATCACCCCTTGAAATTTCAGCAGAAAAATGGTTTCTCGAAAACTGTGACAGATATAAGAACACTTCTTAAGTAAAAGTTTCATGGTTTCTTGAGGTAAAACAAAAGTGTTGCTGATTTTGGAAAAATCAATTTGTTTCCAACGAACAAATTTATTGTTACATTATTTTAAAAGATACAACAATTTACATAATAACAAAAAAGATCCGCAATTCCTTGCTTAATCCATTGATATATAATATGATGGATTTGCCTCCTGCAGTTTACAGCCTACAGGCTACGGCCGCACAAGTACACATTGTATATATTATTTTTTGCTCTTTTGCTATTATTATTGCTCGGCTCGGCTCGGCTCGGCTCGGCTCGACTCGGGTCGGCTCGGCTCGGCTCGGCTCGGCTCGGCTCGGTTCGGCTCGGCTCGGCTCGGCTCGGCTCGGCTCGGCTCGGCTCGGCTCGGCTCGGCTCGGCTCGGCTCGGCTCGGCTCGGCTCGGGTCGGCTCGGCTCGGGTCGGCTCGGCTCGGCTCGGCTCCTCGGCTCAGCTCCGCAGCTCTGAGTACCATAATACACCAACATAAACAGCACCATATATGACAAGATACATGGCAAGAGAAACGATAGCACAAAAAGCCCTCTTAGTACAGATTTACGTCTAGAAAATTAAAATATTTACACCGTAGATTATTCACTACATGTATACAATGTAATCATCCATGGCTAATACTGCATCCTTTGAATAAAACTTCTGTAAACCAAAAAGATCCTACTGATGAGTCTAGGAGGTCGATTCCGAGACGAAACGCACATCCAAATCCAAATATCCTTTTTCCTTCCTCGCCATGCCTCCTCTGCACGGAGAACATACGGTCCTCAGCAAGATGTTGCCGCGGCGGGCCGTGTGACGTGACAAGATCCATACATTACGTCCACCTTAGGGCTGGTAAGACCGTCTCCGATTTTGATGAAACTTGGTGCATATATTGAGCAGCCGAAAATAAGGGACACGTATTTTTTATAGCGGCCCAATCGCAAGTTTAGGCGTGAAATCACCCCTTGAAATTTCAGCAGAAAAATGGTTTCTCGAAAACTGTGACAGATATAAGAACACTTCTTAAGTAAAAGTTTCATGGTTTCTTGAGGCAAAACAAAAAGTGTTGCAGATTTTGGAAAAATCAATTTGTTTCCAACGAACAAATTTATTGTTACATTATTTTAAGAGATACAACAATTTACATAATAACAAAACAGAACCGAAATTCCTTGCTTAATCCATTGATATATAATATGATGGATTTGCCTCCTGCAGTTTACAGCCTACAGGCTACGGCCGCACAAGTACACATTGTATATATTATTTTTTGCTCTTTTGCTATTATTATTGCTCGGCTCGGCTCGGCTCGGCTCGGCTCGGCTCGGCTCGGCTCGGCTCGGCTCGGCTCGGCTCGGCTCGGCTCGGCTCGGCTCGGCTCGGCTCGGCTCGGCTCTTCTCGGCTCGGCTCGGCTCGGCTCGGGTCGGCTCGGGTCGGCTCGGCTCGGCTCGGCTCGGCTCGGCTCGGCTCGGCTCGGGTCGGCTCGGCTCGGCTCGGCTCGGCTCGGCTCGGCTCCGCAGCTCTGAGTACCATAATACACCAACATAAACAGCACCATATTTGACAAGATACATGGCAAGAGAAACGATAGCACAAAAAGCCCTCTTAGTACAGATTTACGTCTAGAAAATTAAAATATTTACACCGTAGATTATTCACTACATGTATACAATGTAATCATCCATGGCTAATACTGCATCCTTTGAATAAAACTTCTGTAAACCAAAAAAATCCTACTGATGAGTCTAGGAGGTCGATTCCGAGGCGAAACGCACATCCCAATACAAATATCCTTTTTCCTTCCTCGACATGCCTCCTCTCGACGGAGAACTTACGGTCCTCAGCAAGTTGTTGCCGGGGCGGGCTGGGTGACGTGACAAAATCCCTACATTACGTCCACCTTAGGGCTTGTAAGACCGTCTCCAATTTTGATGAAACTTGGTGCATATATTAAGTAGCCGAAAATAAGGGACACGTATTTTTTATAGCGGCCCAATCGCAAGTTTAGGCGTGCAATCACCCCTTGAAATTTCAGCAGAAAAATGGTTTCTCGAAAACTGTGACAGATATAAGAACACTTCTTAAGTAAAAGTTTCATGGTTTCTTGAGGCAAAACAAAAAGTGTTGCAGATTTTGGAAAAATCAATTTGTTTCCAACGAACAAATTTATTGTTACATTATTTTAAGAGATGCAACAACTTACATAATAACAAAAAAGAACCGCAATTCCTTGCTTAATCCATTGATATATAATATGATGGATTTGCCTCCTGCAGTTTACAGCCTACAGGCTACGGCCGCACAAGTACACATTGTATATATTATTTTTTGCTCTTTTGCTATTATTATTGCTCGGCTCGGCTCGGCTCGGCTCGGCTCGGCTCGGCTCGGCTCGTCTCGGCTCGGCTCGGCTCGGATCGGCTCGGCTCGGCTCGGCTCGGCTCCTCGGCTCGGTTCCGCAGCTCTGAGTACCATAATACACCAACATAAACAGCACCATATTTGACAAGATACATGGCAAGAGGAACGATAGCACAAAAAGCCCTCTTAGTACAGATTTACGTCTAGAAAATTAAAATATTTACACCGTAGATTATTCACTACATGTATACAATATATTCGTCCATAGCTAATACTGCATCCTTTGAATAAGACTTCTGTAAACAAAAAAATTATACTGATGAGTCTAGGAGGTCGATTCCGAGGCGAAACGCACATCCCAATCCAAATATCCTTTTTCCTTCCACGCCATGCCTCCTCTGCACGGAGAACATACGGTCCTCAGCAAGATGTTGCCGCGGCGGGCCGTGTGACGTGACAAGATCCATACATTACGTCCACCTTAGGGCTGGTAAGACCGTCACCGATTTTGATGAAACTTGGTGCATATATTGAGCAGCCGAAAATAAGGGACACGTATTTTTTATAGCGGCCCAATCGCAAGTTTAGGCGTGAAATCACCCCTTGAAATTTCAGCAGAAAAATGGTTTCTCGAAAACTGTGACAGATATAAGAACACTTCTTAAGTAAAAGTTTCATGGTTTCTTGAGGTAAAACAAAAAGTGTTGCAGATTTTGGAAAAATCAAAATGTTTCCAACGAACAAATTTATTGTTACATTATTTTAAGAAATACAACAATTTACATAATAACAAAAAAGAACCGCAATTCCTTGCTTAATCCATTGATATATAATATGATGGATTTGCCTCCTGCAGTTTACAGCCTACAGGCTACGGCCGCACAAGTACACATTGTATATATTATTTTTTGCTCTTTTGCTATTATTATTGCTCGGCCCGGCTCGGCTCGGCTCGGCTCGGCTCGGCTCGGCTCGGCTCGGCTCGGCTCGGCTCGTCTCGGCTCGGCTCGGCTCGGCTCGGCTCGGCTCGGCTCGGCG